>JAUUEB010502400.1:0-10290 GCA_032362205.1 Clione limacina
ATAAATGTGTCCGCAAAGGTTTTTTAGGTCATGAATCATGAGTAGACACTGTTTGTGTTGGTTCAGAAAATAAAAAAAGGTAGGATATCTATATATATGCTGAAACAAATAGAACGGAAACTCCCAGATAGGACTAGCTCGTATGCCCATGCGCATATCATATATATATATAAATACATTCTGAATGTACCCAGAACTTAACCCACAACGGTGTTTTCAGCCACGTGGTTCATAGCTTCCCAACCATCAGTTTTGACAGTAGTATTTTGCTCGTGAGCTCTGTATTATTGGTACACCAATTGGGACACGGGACTCTTAAGATAATCTTAGTTTATATAACACAGTGACCCAGACATCAGACTACGCCACTTGTTTTTTTGAAATCTGGCTTCTCATGTGGAATGAAAGATATAAATAGTGATACAGCAAAGAGGAATATATCTAGATGAACAATAACAACATAGAATGAGGGACGTACGTGACCAGTGACCCTTGGGACATTTAGTCGTACAAAAAAACCTATAACTCATACATACGGCTTATTTTTGTCATGATATGTAATGGCCAATAAGTGTGGAGAGACAAGTAGTATTAAACGAGCATCAGTGATGCAATTCATCTCTCCACATCAATTTAGCAATACATATTGGATTAAATTCCTATTTATACGAACATGTCACCTGAGTTATGGTTTGTCAGAAATGACTGATTATAATTTATGGTCAAAGGTCACTAGTGACACAAGTCACGCGTTCAAAAACGTGACACGCGACCACAAAACGTATGTATTTCATATTTTATATACTCGAGTGCCAATAAAAGTATGTTGAAATTAACTATTTTGACATTAAGAGGATTTGTGGTACAACTATAAACATGTATGTCTCATAAAAAACGAAAACGGTGTGTTGCTTGTCACATAAAACGGGTGACACAACATGTTTGAACTTAAGATCATTAAAACAGTCATTGTAAATCATTCTTGTAAGAAATAACATATTTTGATTGGAATATGTAACGCTTTTTAGAGAGTGACAAATAACCACATATTATATAACAACATACTGCTTAGCATTTATTGAATTGTATAATGTGTAGGTGTCAAATCTGAGCCATTACATAAGTTTCATACAGGCCAAGAGAAAATATGTCCTTCAATTGTTTTAAATATGCATTGTCGCGTGTCACTTGCGTCAAAGTTTTTTTTACTTATTTTTGTAGATGGTTGGTACTAAATCCTATTAAACATAGTACCCATGTACAAAATCAACCATCAACAATTAACATTTCAGCATCATTTACGTTCAAGATGATTGTGTATGAGCACCAATACCGAAAAGGTGTTTAAAAAATGCTAATAAAGTCAAAACTGAGTTTCAAGTTATCTTTTTGTAATCAAAATCACCAAATATAGAGGTTGTTCATTAGGTATAGCCATATGGATATTCATTTCACCATGAGGTTTGAGCATCGTTTACGCCCAAGCCATATATAGATGTAAAGATGGGCACAAAATAGTATCTAAGTTACACAATTCAGTTGTAAGAGGACCAGAGCCTGGTTAAAATCAAAAACCGTAGTTTCAAAGAGGCATAACAAGTCCAGACCAGTAGACAATTGCATTAGTTGAGGGAGATAACTCGAGTTTCCTTTCCCTGCATCTCCAAATATGATGTGATGCGAAATCGAAGTTCCTTGCCCAACTTAGGAAACCCTGGGGAGTCAAGGGCGCCGAGGGATTATTTAATTACGTGTCCGGAAGATCCTGCCCATCTCAGTGGCGCAGCGCTATACGCGTGACATTAATTTTCTGGACTGAGCAAGAAGAACTTTTTAGTCACAAAATTTACCTTAAGATCTAATTCTTTTCACAGTCAAACTAATAACGCCAACTCACTTATTTCCTTTTATTCATAGACAAATGTCATCCGATAGTATTCGTTTCATTTTAATTATATGTTAGAAGTCAAATTAATATTAATTATATAATAAATCAAAGAACTCTATATTTGTACAACCCCAGTTTCGCTATTTGGTTTTAAAATAGAAACTGAAATCCAGTCATCAAGGTATAATACATTTATGTCAAAATAATCGTTCAATTAACATGAAGCATGAAGTGCAATACTAACCAAGTTATGAATGACATAGTCATACACGTATTGTATAGTTTTCTAGCAAACAACTAAAAAGAGGCAAAATCGGCATGAACACTGTTTTTACTTTATAACATGCAATTTATATCTAAATTCCTGTCGACTCCTTTCTAAAAGATGCAACATTTGAAAATGTATAGACTTTAGTTTAAGGGGTTCTTAATTGTACAAATGAGCCGGCATTTAATACATTGAAATAATGTACAACTTGGTAAAGAAAACCTATTTTACATAATACAACTTCTCAACATCACAGCTGCAAAGTCGCATCCATTACAATACGTTAATTAAACCAAATTGAGTTTAACAGTGCGTGGCATCGGAATACGAATAAAACAAACCCGTGATATTTTGAGATATATATAACGTTATGATGACACGAACGACGACTAAAACGAGATAAACGTACTCAAATGATATAACAATAGCATAGAACAACGAAAACTGATGCTAAATTGTTCCAAAACATGAACTTGTACAGTTGCCTCTTACAAAAACTTCAAACAAGAGACGCCCTCGTTATTAATAGTTAGGCAAGAACAGCAACAAATTGAAGCTCAAAACAGTAAATGTGATTACAAAAATAGTTAAAAGCCAACTGTTCAGGAAATGTTTTTGTCCAAAAATATGTTAAGACCAATTAACACCAATTCAAATACAATTAGTGCCATAAAACAATAATTAGTAAATAAAATGAATACAATTAAAATATATTTCATTTTCTGGTTCACTTGATATATATTTTGTTGTTGAAAGTCGAAGGAAGTGTTTCCAACACAGTACCATCCGGTTAAAATACAGGAATTAAAAAGTCCTTCAAACACACTCTAGTATTCTAAAACAAGAGTTCTAATGAAGACGGATAGCATGTGATTTCTGGGCAATAAGAAGCACTAAAAGTTTGCTAAACAAAAGTACACATTACAAGTTCCTGTATTCATAGCAATGTGTGCACTATGTCGTATTATCCATTAACAACCAGATCACAACACAAACATCATTCTTCACTGCGGGAACATAATTTTGAATAGGTAACATATCTCAACGAGAAACATGAGTACTATCATAAAGTACAAACCCACCCGACATTATGTAAAATGAAACAGTAACAATGTCATCATTACTTATTTGTAAAATGAAAGAAACGAACTTTATCAAAATATTTTTAGAAAATTAAATTACTGCCTGGTTTTCTGTAACAGATTCGGGAGATACTTTTGTGGTACAATGCCACACGCCGTACAAACGTTTTTCGCACCACGCGCATCCGTCTTCAATGAAGAGAAGAACCAAGATACGGTGATGAAAAAACAAACAATATTTCTATATCATTTTTTGGTAAATACTTTAAACTATTTTACTCTGTCAATTGTAATAGATATTGCTGGAATTCAAAGGAGGTCTTCTTCGTGTTGATTTACAACATTGTAAACGAATTTACGGCAATGAGTTGTATCCTTTTTTAGTTATCGTGTTCACAACAGACAAGCAGACCTGTCACGTACCCTCCACGAGTATGAAAAATTCGGTGTTGGGGATATGCTGGTTAAAAAAATGTCATTGTCATCGTGTGTTTTCAAGAGAGTAGTTGTATTTGTTTAAAGTTGAATGACATAAAATTGTACTGAGTGGGTCCGCCTTATTTAAAGTACCTCATAGTTGCTATCGCATGCCGGGCTCAGAGCAATGACATATTAGGTTCGAAGTGAGGAGTGACGCCATTATGAATTATACGAAATGAGCAGACTTTTAAGATTAAACTCCAAACAACTACCTGCATCTAAATTGAAATCAAACTTGAAGAAATTATTTGTCGATGACTAAAATGTGGGTGCACACACACCTGTTCGTCCAGAGAGAAAGCCTATGTCGAAGTTGGGAAATATTGTTAAGATGGCTTGAGGCAGGTGAAAGAAATACATGTGGAAATATTGTATTATAAAAAAATAGCTGTATTCAATTGTTCGACTATTTCATGAAACATCTTTTCATTTTAATTGATTAGAAAGTTACAAAATCTAATATAGTTCCAGCGTTTTGATTCTTTTTATACACTGGACAGAGCAAAAACATTGATTTTTTTAACTCAGTTGAGATCCTTTATAATAGAATAGTTATTGTTGATAAAACAAAACTTAAATTAATCTGAAACCCCTATAAAAAAAAATATTATATTCACGTTGAATATAAATGATAGCATAACATTACTTTTATTTTTTTTTTGAAAAGTTTGAAAAGTTTTGAGCCGAAACACTCTTGTGCTGGATATCTGCTGATGATTGATGCTTTTTTCAAACTTTTGCAAAAAAATTCCAAACTTTTTCAAGCCTTACTTTAGGGAAAGATCGTTCTCTGGTTTGTCTTTTTGTTTGTGTCAGTTTGTTTTGTTCTTATGATGCCTAGGTGATCATGACTATTTAATTGTTTGCTTACATTTATATATATATTGCTTAATAGATGCAGAATAAGTAGGACTAACCCTAACAAAAAGCCACATTCAAAATGCCATGTGCCAAAGTAGGGAAATTATATGTGGTATTTACTGTGGGTTTGGTATGGGTCCGCGAAAGGGGTACCCGCTCTTGGGGGTAAAAAGCAGATATATGACAATAAGTTACATGTGTGCATATTTAGATCTCACTGCAAAGGGGCGGGAGATAACTAATTATTAACATGTTGCAATCACTGTGTGCATCATCTATTCAGGTTGTCAATACTAATGTTATATTATTTACCAGCGTGTTACTATCATTGGTCATAGTGAATCAATCATCCATAGGTAGATCATATTCCATATGTCTCAACCTACGTACACTCTTTCTAACAATGCTAATAACAATAGTTTGTTTGTAAAAGTCTGGTTTGTGCACCATTTGATACTAGCCAAACAGAGTCCAAAAAGATAGAAACTAGCAATGGGGAAAAAGTGTTTTTTCCCAGTTTAACATCTATGTGGTTCATATTATTGATTTACTTGAATAATTGTACTTAATAGTCACGTTTGATCTACAGTCGTGCAATAAAATATGTGATAAAAATACGATTAAATAATACACTGTTCAATTCACAAAAAAGGTTTTTGGCAAGCTGTGCTCGTTAACTAACGTATTTAAAAAAAAACACAAACAGCATTGATTTTCATTTGACTTGTCAAGACAATATTTAAGAAAGCGCAGAAGATAGCTATTCAAAGCAGAATAAAACTAATCGGCTGAAAGCACTCCTTGCGATGAGGCAAGAAGATGTTTAATCATGGTATTAGTGAATTTGCATGATGGCCGTATGTGAGTGGCAGATTGCTGATCTAAAAATCAATCTGATAAAATATTGCAGGGCAATGCATGTTTGTCATTTTGTCTTTCATATTTTTAGAAAAAGCTGAAGCAGATTATGAACCCAGAGATGGTTTAGGAAATTCCCCACATATTTAGGCAATTGGGCTAATTTTTTTTATCACATGCAACTCGTTTCATTTTGTCAGTCATTCAAGAAGTAGTGTTTTATGTGACATGTACAACAACACATGTGCGCAACTCAATACGCATTTTTATTAACAAAGCAAATTATGTCTCGAGAATGTCAAAGGTTAGACCCTTATCTTCTTAAGCCTTATTTCCTTGGGGATTGCCCAGGGTCCAGAAAAATGCGCGGTACTAGTCAAACGCTAATCCTATTTGTTTAAGAAGCTGTACATGGGATGTTTTGCTATATAATATTGAGTTATTCAATGATTGAAATTATTCTCTTTTATTTTCTTCTTTACTGTTTCGGTTTTGCTTGTTATTCTGCCTTTTGAGTGTGCTACAATACATCGGCCTGCAACAGACATAACGTATATGATAATACCGATGTATTAACAGCAAACACGTGTACAAATACATTATTTATGCAAACAATCTTGGTTCAAAGATACGTAAATTAACATCAACGTTAACTAATTCAAAAGCGAAGCAGTTTTCATTGACCAGTCACTTATCATAATAAGGTAGATTGGTTTACATTGTTCCTATCATCTGACTGTATTACACATATACACAACCATTACAAAAGTAACTATAATCCCTTCTTTAACTCGTTATCTATAATAATATACGTTTAATTATATGCCTGCTTGCTAGATTATATGTTACACGTTTTCCTCAAAAGTCTGGATTGTTTTTGATGTTTTTAGAACACATGACAATTTACATATTAAAGGTGTACTTAGAAAAATAAAATTCATTTCGTTTCTTCTTATATAAAGTAGGGGAAAAAGTAAACGAAAAAGGGAAACAATGTAAAAGTCTTAGTTAGGAAAACAAATACAATGTGAACCACGAGCAATGTGAGCGAAAAGCAAGTTGTTGTGTCTACGTCTTGACCTTATACAGCTGACAATTCTATTCAAAGCTGACTTATTTTTCTTTTGTTTTCTTTATGTCTTTATTTCTGTCCAACGCTGATATTATTTTCCTTTATAAGTTCACCGTGACTTTTGTAGTTATTGTTATTGCATTGGGTATTGTTTATTTATCGGATTAGCACTGTCTTTAAGGGAGCGTTTATAATCATCATGCTTAGAAGGACAGTCAGTTTCTAGTTCAATGGAAGGGTGGATGAGGTTGCCTCATTCACTACAAAAAATACCACGTATCTATCTATCACATTCTCTCACACGTTCAGGGTTATCAACACTGGGGTAAAATCCTGTCTTCCTCTCCAACAAAAGCCTTTGACGAACTTGAATCAGGTGTTTTCTTGACCATGTTGATATCGTCAACATATCTGCTGTACATGAGTATGTTAACACAAAGAACTTTATGTTTGGAAAGCAATTGTGTGTGCCACAAGGCCATGAATATACCAGCTAGAAACACTGTAAGCTGAAGTCCGATGGCACAACCCATTAGACTGTTTCTTTATAGTGCCATCAAATCTGTAAATATGGCTGTTCTTGATGAACTTCATAGCGATATTTAGAGAAGTCTTGTCACGATGCCTTCATCAGGCGTGTTACTAGGTACGGTTCATGCTTTACATCTCTTTGCATGGTACTTTTCCACAACACACCCACTGCCCACTGATTGTGGGATCCTGCCGGATGGACATAACCTTATGGTTCGAAGTGTTGTCACCTAAGAATAGTCAATACACAACAAGAAAGAAAATTGAGAAGGCCCGGACGGGGCGAAAGTAATATTTTTCTTGAAAATGAACACATTGGTGGTGAGTTTTCAATTTTATTTTGAAATACATTTTTTTTCCTTTTTAAGATTACAAGACCAAAATGGATGAGTCAAGATTCATGGACACGATCAGCACACATCTGCCCAATGTATTTTGCTTTGTGAGTTCAAAAGACCTTCACATGTATGGACATTTTATCTGACAGTTTATTTATCAAAAGTATCAATGTTTGTCTTTTAACACAACAATTCCCGAAAATAGTATAATAATGTTATTTTAAAAGGTACAAATTATTTCATGAACGTAAGATATGTTTTTGCACAAGAAAAACATATCGTCACAGACAAATACAATATGAGTGGACATCAAATTTACATCGAATGTGTCGCGATGTGTATTACTATATGTCAAGAAAATCAAGGCCGCATTTGTCTAATTAATGGCTTTACCAGCGTAACTACTTTATATTATTTTCTGAAGCGATGTATGTTTTTCAAAACTGGTCAGAAAGATGAATGATACAACACCTTTGCTGGTTTGAAAAAGAAAGTATCTATATGTATGGATGTCAGTATACATTTTTGTTAGATAATGAGAGATGCTATGCTCCTTTTAATCGATTTTTCCGTGGCTTTCTTATCAAATACCTGCCAACACTTGTTACCAAGTTACAATTGTTAAAAAAGTTATTGCCGTGATTAATAGCATATGCACCAGTCTCCTTCATGGGCAATATGTTAGTTTCTAACAGAAATAGTATCCAGTCAACTTTAGAGAGTAAAAGGGGGAGATAATATAAATGACTAACACACATGAAGAGAGAAGTACATGATTTGAAAAGACACGATGAAAACAGTTCCATTGATTGCTTTGAAAACAAAAGAGGCGAAATAGTTAGCAGTAGTTGCCGCAGCGGCAGCAGATGCAAAAACCAAAGCGACATACAGGCGGGCGCAAAATTAAGGGTAACAGTACTTTAAAAATGTATATGAGACAAAATAATCATGATTTTTTCAAACGGTTTTAGCATCATGTTAAAGAAAGAAATCTTAGATAACACGGAAGTCATTATGCCTAACAATAAATTCCGAGAGTAATGCCGCTTAAATTAAGACGGAGCGCCACCCCACTATGCACTAATTGTACGTGCACTTCTTGACAAAGATTTTCCAAACAAGTGGATTGGGCGTCGAGGCCCTATTGAGTGGCCACCAAGATCACAGGACCTAACCCCTATAGATTTCTTTTTCTGGGGATATGTAAAAGATAAGGTTTTCACCCGCAGACCGCGGTCTGTTAAAAGATGGCCCAATTCATACGTGAGGCTTGCCAATTAGTACGTTTTCTTATTCATCTTTTAAAGTGCAAAGTTTGAACATTGATGGATTAATTAGTATTATTGTTTTTTTGTGATATTAAAGCTCCAAAGGGACTCTTATCTGACAATGTTTTTTGTCAAAATGTTTTTTATTGTACAACATAATTGTTCATAAAGATGATGCTGAAAACTGTTTGAAAAAATCATGGTTAGTTTGTTTTATATGCTATTTTAAAGTACTGTTAACCTACTGTTGCTCCCCCTTGTATGTTATATTCAATCGGAAATACACAGTTAGAACGTAAGGAAAACTTTTAATCTGACACTTTTCTATTGTTAAATGTTTATCTTTCGATAACATTTTATATTATATGAACATGCAAAAGTATTTTATTGCTCAGTACTGATATTTTTCACTATTACTCTAATTGCATTAGATTAAATATGAAGTGATTTATGACAAGTTATAGACTATGCTATTAAATAAATAATTCATTCTGTTTTTTTAATCACATGCTACGCAAATCTATCTGTGTCTTTTGAAATTGAGCTGCACGTGTTGTATTTAACAGCTATTGTATTTCATAATGCTTAAAATGTTTTTGTTAAGTTCCAGCTAATAATGAACCAAATTTTGTGTGAATTAATTTTTTCGAGTTTAAATATAGTTATTTTCTTTTGTACAACTACTTACCTTTTGTGCAAAAGCGATCAATATTTGCTTACATTTAGATGTGAGAGAAAAAAGTTGAAAAACTATTGATCCAACCAAAACACAAGAGAGTGATTTTTTTAATACCTGTTTTTAAAGTGTGATTATAAAAAAAGAAAGATATGCTCATCTACTTTTAAGAACCTTTGGAATTTGATTGCACTTTTGTTTGATACCTTTTGTATAAAATTGTAATTTCCGGTTTGCTGGTAAAGTGTGTTGAAGAGGCATCTCAAATATTTTTGTCTACATTTTTTATAGTTAAATATTAATCTACCTACTGATGTAACAAATGCCACATTTCTAATTGGATCTGAGAAACCGGAAGTAGTATAGGCTTAGCTCAGCAGATATATCAGAAAACCGCAATAAATTGCAAATAAAATTCGGATAACTGTCTCACTTTATTATACACAAACTTTAAAATTGGGTACAATAAAATTATCACTCTGTATATTTATTTCACTTCCACGCTTTATGAAAAAATAACATAATCCACTAGATAATGTCAGTATTTTTTTCAAAAGTCAAATGTTTGCATTGTATCACCATTGAGAGCAGATATACAACAAAATGAGATGTTTGTGAATCCAGTAGACTTGTAACCATTAGATAGATAATAGGAAAAGTGTTATCTGCTTAATAAAAGAATCTCCGTGATACTATGAGAATCTTAAAAACTCGTTATTATGATTTTGCTTCAAACATGTTATTGTAGAAAGAGTATTAACACAAGATGTTGGTTATCATGCACTTTAAGTAACGAAAAATATTTTACTTTTCTTACTCTTAATCAGAGTAGTTGTAGCCGAATAACGAAAAGCGTTATTCGAAAGCTCGAATAAAATTACGAAAAAAGTGTTATTTGAATAACACGATAAAATAACGAAAAAAGTGTTATTCGAATAACGTTATTTAAAAATAACCATAAATAACGA
>JAUUEB010502433.1:0-10290 GCA_032362205.1 Clione limacina
AATGTAAATAATGCAGTAATCTTTCAATCTAAAGCATTTGAATTTGCTCATTTGATGATTACTATTTTAGTGACTACTCAAAGACTACTCGAGTAGAGTAGCTACTCTACTCAAGTAGTTAGCCTTCGATTTTTTTCGAGTAGCTACTCTACTCTAGTCGAGTAGTTGAAATGTCCAACTGCTCTACTCTGTTCAAGAAGTCCACCGAACTACTCGACCACAACACTGGTAGTATTACAATTACTTGTGGTAAAATTAATTTGCTAAGAGTGTACTTAATCTGCGAGTATATTTGGATAAAATAACTTACAATGGAGACACAAGTTAATCTTTTTTTTTACATTTTTCTCCCCAAAAAGTGAGACAAAACATTAACGTTGGTACCCTAAAACACTTGTCTCATATTTGTTGCTGTATCGGTTTGAGAAAACAATGCCAAATCACAGCCTAGCGGGTACAGAACAATGCAACCATGCTTGTTCATAAAACCAAAATATGACCATATAACCCCTGTTCTAAAATAACTTCACTGGCTTCCAGTCAATTATATAATTGATAACAAGATACATACTTTATGTTTCAATGCTCTGAACTTAGAGATCGCTAAGAAAGAAGTGATAAAACCCTCACAATACCACGCATTATCTTGAAAATAATATGGCATCAGAATCTTCTCATTTCGCGGAACTGGTATATGGAACTACCTCCCAAGTTCCATTAAGGATGCTAGATATATCAACACTTTTAAAGAAACCTACAATTTTTACTTTTTAGAAACGATTTTAACTAGCATCTGTAACTAAGGCGTTAACCCTTTGATCATTGTTTATTGCATTTGACAAAAAAGGATTACACCATGTTTGATAACATCACCCTACCACATGTTTGTTTTTATCTTGAATGCTTATGTTAAACTGTTACTTTTTACTTATAATACCACTGGGGTCCCCTTATATCTTGTTCATGTATACAATTATATAATTATGTAATGCATGATTGAAGAGATCTTTTATTATGAATACATCAGTTGTATGTTCTTGAGTAATGAGTATAGTCTACTCTATAGACTATATTTCCATCTGTAAAGCGCCTGGAATTATTTTTGGGCATATTAGCGCTAAATAAGTTATCTTACAATTATGTGTATTAATTTTCCAGAAACGATTAATAACCGTTGGGCAGAAAAAAATTAGGTCATTACTGCCAACTTAAAAACGACATCTTTCATGTAACGTCCCTAGCGGGAAGGAATCCATTTACGGTACCGTAATTTGTTTCCCTCGCAAACACACTTTTTCTGGCACAAGAATAAAAACAAAAGTTTTCATACTAAACAAATATGTTTTTGATATAATTATTCCCATTTCTTTTTACTGTTACAAATCCTGCACATATCTACACATTTATAAAAAGCAAATTGAAAACATAATATTGGTACATTTAATTATATTTAGTTTTAACGTTGCAAACCTGCACATATAGAAACAATTTAAAAGTTCACACCTGTCGAAAACATTCTAATAATAGGTACAGAAATACGACTACGGTTTGCAAAGAAGCATTATAATGAGCGTTTTATTTGTTTCAATATGATGAGTCAGTGTCTTAACTATTATTTCATACACCCCGATATCACGTCATCTTAGAACAATACCTTACCTTACCGGTCCGTCGTAGCGCTTGAGACGTTTCGGAATGAAAGAAGTCCTTCGACCGGTTGTCGCCCAGACATGCTCTCTGTATACATTCCGATTTAGGGCTAGCCGTCCTGCCCCTACACTGGGCATCTGCATACACCCCTTGTTGTGCGATAGCCAGTCTTATCTTAATCTCTCCTTTTGAGCTTCCATCGCCGTAGAAACTGGCACCTACGTACTCAAAGTGTTCTACATTTTCCTTTGGCTCACCATCTACTCTTATGTTTGTTTTTGTTGTATCTTTGTCCGGATCCTTAATCCTTGTTTTAGTTATGTTTAACAGGAGGTGTGTTGATTTCAACAAAAATATAGTCGCTGTGTGTAAACCAGTGAGATGTGAAATACATATATCTGTTTTTAAATCACTAACTACTGCATGCATATTTATGAGCATCCCCAGATGACCAAGACAGCTAAAGCTTAGTTGGTATCTCAAGATTAACACCATAAACTCATTAGTATACTTTCCTAAAATACATTTGGTTGTTTGTCACGTCGATAACAACTTCTTGTCTCTCGTCGCCTGTCTCCCACATAACATGTAGTATTTACAAGTGATTTGTTAAGATCCCTGATCGACTAGAGTAATTATTTGTGTTGCCCAGCGTCATGAGAGAGAAAGACATTTAACAACCGAGGAATGCAAATTGAAAACGATTATTGTAGGCGGAATTCAATAAATTACTAGTTTCAGGATGGCTTTAATAATCTAAAGAGTTAGCTGAAATGACTTCTTATGTACAGAACAATTGTAATTTGTTTTTTCTTTCAATTTTAACTTAAATGGTAAAATGCAACGAAAAGAAAAATAATTGTTTTATCTTGGGAGTGCTTGTTTGTTGATGATCACTGAACCAGGTTAACAACATGGTAACGCCAACGATAAATGTTTTCTATTCTATACAAACATTATGTGTCAGGACATATTTGTCTAAATACGACTATTTACAGATGACTAATCTAATCGCATTGAGATTCTGTCATTGAAAGTATACATGGTTCAAGAAAAGGATTAAGGATATTGCTATTATGTTTTTCTGTCAACTGCCTCTTTACTCGGCAATATTACTCCTTACATCTCACTTCTCCGCAGCTATCATCTATAATGAAAAAGGCGTGTTAATCTATGCTGGAGGTCTGACGATATCCCTTTTGTGCCATCCGAGTTTGTGTCATAAGTAGCGCGAAACGTAATGAGCCTATCGGGAAAACATGTCTGTGTCCATAACTATGCACAAAAAATGCAGCATTTAAAGAAACAAATTAAGTGTAAACAAGAAGTTGGAAATATGTAATGTTCAGTTTTTCAAATATCTGGGTGCATTTAAATGGAGTTAAGCCATGTAGAAAGTCACATTGACAAATATTAACTACCAGTCGATGTATTATATCGGAGTCGTGGTCTAGTGGTAGGCTGTTTGAATCGGCAGTGATAGGCCCAGGGTTTGAATACCTTCAGGACTGAAAGTGTTTCTATACATTATTTAAAAGATAATTTACAATCTGTTACTCGACTATACACAGTTGCATAATAGTAAGGATCCGTGTGTGCCTGACATGCGGGGGCTTTTTCTTCTTTGGTAGAGACTGAGACCAAATTAGTTAACAAATGAATGTAATTCGTTCATTAGAGAAAGAAAGTCATAGTGGATAAATGACATTAATTTATTTACTAATTTGATTTGACTGAAACTCTTATTATTTTTTGCTTTTGGATTTGTATATATGTTGGCTTTTCCTGTATAGTATTTGTTTTGTTTTTGTTAAGGACTGAAGAGGCCCTAGTTGCGAAACCTGTTTGCTTCGCTTAAAAAATGTTTGAATTGTATGTGTGAGAGTGTGTGAATAAAAATTGAAAAGTTCGTATATTGTTGGCCAAATCTTTTACAGCATTCTTAAATAAATCAAGTAACTTAATCATACTTTTTTTTAATCTTATGACGTTACATTTATTTGGCTATATGAAACAGGGGTTAAATGCTATATTAAGACTATTTGGCTCAGTTTCAGTATACTTTTATTAGGTAGAATGTACGATGCTGATCAACTTTACATCCTCTGCACGGCAGCACAGTAAAATGTCTTAATAGCCGATATAACTTTACTTGTGTTGATAGTGACGTCAAATAAGTAGCCAAAAAAATGCGTTTTTACGGTTTCATATTTTTTTCAAAGTTAAGACTTTTGACTTGTTTCAAAGCGAAACTTTAAAAATCGGACAATTGTCTTTGTGCATACGTGTTTTACATCTGATGTCCTAAAGTCAAGCGATTAACACCTAGTATATACTTACGTTTATGTAATACACGCGTATTCCAAATTCTTCAGTCGAGTCAACTTTAAACAATCCATAATAATATAATATTCCCTGGCAAGCAGCTATCGGTAATTTTTCCAATGTTGCGTTGGAACTGTCGCTTTGAGAAATATCCGATGTTTCATTGACAAAGTACGAGGATTTTTACTACCGATCGCATACACCTCGCGTCATAAGGGCTTGGTCCTGTTACGCACTCACTTTGCTCTGCGTTCACTTTGTCCAGTCGCGAGTATACACTATAGGGATATATCTCTTATTCCCGACACCAAGTATTGGTGTAAGTTATGCGACACTTTGCCTGTTTGTTTGTGACCACGATAACTCAATGTATATATATATACCACCCATTGACTTAAAATATTGTACGATGTTTTAATTCAACCCGATGAAGACCCATATTTAATACCATCAATATCTGTTAACAATTGACAGAGTTAAGGAATTAAAAATATTTACCAAAGAATGATAGAGAATACTCCATTTAGACAATTACCGTATCATTTTCTTCTTCCGTGTCCAAAACTCGTTTAAGACCGGTGCGCACTTTTCGTAACGGTGCGCACTTTTCACGCGGACAGACGGAAAGCTTTGTACTGTGTTTCTTTGCGCAGCACAGATTTTTTTCATGAATCGTTTAAAGCGTATTATTGATTGCAATCCAAGCAGGAATTTAATTTTCTCAATGTTTTCAATACATATTTTGATAAAGTTATATCTAAGTAATGCTGACATGGTACAAAAAGGATTTTTTTAAAATTTCACACGGTGTCGGGTTTGTACTCTTATCTGAGTATTCATGTTTCTAGTTTTATATTATACGGTTTGGAAGCTATTTCGACTTATTATCGGACAATAAAAGAGAAACATTCTGTATTTGCAATTTTCTACGTTTCTGGGTGACCAATGGCTAGAAAATAACAAATTGCATATCAAACAAAACCGGAATATTTCTACTTGAATATGCAAAAAAACAAAAGTTGTAATCTTTAATAGTTTTCTCGTCACAAAAGTTCAGTTTTGGGTCAATGATTTAAGACACCCTGTACATCTATTTGCTTTTCCTGCCTAAATCCAATGTTTAATATTCTTAACTTTATAAAGGAGGTTTACTGACATGTTTCCAAGGTATTGATTTGTGATTGAAATTGTTGTTATTTGTATCTTGATTTAAAAAAGACAACAATATATAGTTTATATGATTCTTTCCCTTTTATTTTAAACAGTATACTGCGATGAGATAGTCTCGCTTAAAATATGTGTTCCTTTGAAACATAGCGAGCGCTTTAAGCTCGAAGAAAACAAGTGGAGTGGTGTGTATTGCCTTACAGTATTTTTTGTTAAACACTTTGGTGTTTCTCCTTGCCCAAACAAACGGCCATTATCCATCTTCAGAAGGTACACCTAACTGCAAGATAAACGGTTTCAGGTAGCATATATTTGTTTTGAGCTTTGGTTGGCGGCTTCTCTTCACCAAGAGTATCTTGAGTTGCATATTTGAACTAAAGACGATTTTTTTTTGCATGTTTTGTACTTCCGTCACAAAGTACCACGATAGCAACTTTGAACACATTAAAGCGTGAATATTTTTCAACTCCGGAGATCGATCCAACGTCTTCTTAGACCATCTGATTTCCAGTCCAATTCCTCAACAACTCGACCAACACACCCTATTTCAAAAGTTAGATCCAATAAGAGGATGCTAAATTTAAAATACATTTCTATGGTTACATTTTGGTTTCAAGGTCATTCAAAAAATCAATGTTATATGAGGTCAATGTCTTTACTTAATGTTTCTTGTGGCGTTTCAGCTTCCGAGTTAGAATCTTGTACAGCTTTACCTTTTTGTTTACACAAGTTGATTCTTCAATGTCATTTCAAGGTCGTCTTGTATTTTCAAGATTATTTTTATTTTTCACATGAACGATTTTTCTCCACAAGGGTTTATTTGACGCATATAATTGTCAAAAAAGTTCAAACAAGAAATAGTGATACATAATTATATCAGCCTCCGCTTTTCTTGTGCAAAAAAATTCTAACCCCAAGCTATATCTTTGAATATTAACGGCATACCCCTACGAGACGTAAATGTTATGAATAGAGAATATTTAATTTGGACCTGTACTAGCCATTTTCAAGGTCAAAGCCATATTTTGATATACAATTCTCAAAACCAAACCCTTTATTGTGATCTTGACTTCTTTAACCGATCGTTGACATTGACCTTGATTATGGATCACAAATTGGATTAAACAGTGTCAATTTGTTGTTGTTGATATGTCATATTTATATATAGCGATTGGGTTACTGACAATATTGAATTTTTTCGGTATTGGCAGACATTTTGTCATGTTCTATTGTTGTTGGTTCACAAATACCAAAACATACTCAATTAACTTCATTCAAGTTGTAGGCAACTGTAGGAAAAAACAAGTAGAACATTACCAGAAACAAAACTGTTTCACAAATCCATATTTATAGAACACACATTAATACTTAAGGTAAAATTAAGATGTCAGAAAAACATAGCCATGGTTAAATATACTATGAGAAATCAGGGGTGACATACTTATAATAAAATATACAATAGATACTATATGGATACATAAACATGAATGAAGACCAAGAGAGTAAAACAACGAACTTAATAAAATATTACAAATGTCATGAAGGCATTCATAATAATAAAGGGAGATAACATTAAGTAAAGATTCCCAAAGAGTAAATTATTTAGTTGCTTCCCTTGTAATGCACTTTGTATAAAGTCAAATTAATGCATAATATTCATAATCAGCATTTTATTATAAGGCCTAACAAACCGGCACAAAGCACTAATAAGAACCTCTGCTCGAAAGGTTTGAAATAGAAATATGGAATGACATGTTAAATAAGCATTAATTAAAAGCAATGTTTTAGAAAAAATGGGAAAAATATGCTCAACGAGCAGAATAAAGCTTGAACTAGAAAAAGTTCTCGTAGAGAGTACAACCACGAACATCAGATAAAAGTAACAAAGGACATGTGGCAAACAACTCAAGGGTCATAACTTTGTAAACTTAGTTTTTAAAAAGTTGAGAAAAATACTTTAGAAAGCCCCTAGAAGAGCCTGTGTATACAATTTCAGGGTCTTACTCCAAACGATGCGTTCACTGCGTAAAGAACGTACCTGAAAATCATAAAAGGGACATACCTCTGTCAAATATGTGTTTTTTTCATTAAAAAATAGATTACAGCTTAAAGGGAACCACGAATTAAGCTTTTTTTACGATTTCCCAGGGTTGCGTGGCCTGCATCCCTCTGGCTCCAGAAATATGTCGACAGTGTCCTACCGCTTTTTCTCTGTCGCACATGTCGCTTGTGTGTTCGTAGTACCTGAGTTCTCAGTTCTTCCGATGTATTTCTCAGTGTTGTCAGGGGTCTTTATGGTTGCTTTGTAGATCAGAGCTTCTTCCTTGCACCTACTGGGGATTGGACAATTTTCTTTCACCGACTTTTGGCAATTGCAACCAGTTGGTTCTATATCTTGCTTCCCGCTTTCTTTCTTAAGTATTTTGGCGTTGTGTGTGTTTGTGTGTGTGTGTGTGTGTGTGGGTGTGTGTGTGTGCAGGCGCGTAGCCAGGGGGGGACTTTGGGGAAAGAAAGTCCCCCCTATTTGAGATCCAAAATGCTCTAAACTTGCACCATTTTTAACTTATCTAAAATTATGAATTGTGAATGAGTGAGTGAGTGAGTGAGTGAGTGAGCGAGCGAGTGAGTGAGTGAGTTTGTATGAATGAATGAGTGAATAATAAATTCAGTGTGGGAACGAGTGCATTTGTGAGTACACACATGAGACAGAGGAAAAAAAATAAGTATATGTGAATGAGAAGAGACTATATGAAAATTATTGAAAGAACACAAGTAGGGAAAACGGCCAAAACGCAAACACACACATTTGTAACGTACTCAGTTACCAGTCTGAGTAGATTCCTAAATAAAGAAAGAGGATTACAGGATTATGAATCCATGAATATATTTGCCAAGGGTGCTGCCGAGGAAGATCTTACAGCTGTGAATGAATCTTTGACAATGACAATCATGCTATGTATGACATTGATTGAGAGAAAAATATCATAATTTCCCAAGGGGCGATAAGCGGGATCTAGAAAACCAAATAGAAGCACTCAACATTTCGTTCTAATACCGTCGATTAAGACATGATGAACAGGGTTGTCTGGAACCATTTCATAACTTGTATAAATATTCATCTAAATTCGTGTTATATAGATCAGGAAATGATGTCAACTTTATACTTTTTGCACACATAACTATTTATGATATTCAAGGAGAGGTAAATATATATTAAAAAAAATAAACTAACAAAACTCGAAGATTGTGCCAAGATGTAAACATTAAACCCCAACCCTTGTTTATGAGCGCTGGTTGACCTAAAGCTTATATGCTACTAAATGCATTATCCAATCTTTAGCTCTCCTTCGGCCAATATTTGTTAACGATTTGCTGTTAAGTTTGATTAATGGCGGCCCTTTTCAATTAGTCGTAATAACTTTCTTTTCAATAAAAGTCGATTGCTCTTTCGGGGGATATCAAAATATGCATCATGACAATAAGCCCGTGAAGCAGGACATCAATCAATTAATACTGATTCAGGCGGCCACAGAAGAAAATTGCACGAACGGTCAGTGCGACTGTCCAATGGTCAAGTTATAAGAGGCCCAGAATCTCGTTTTCACATAGATTGAAGGCGGCCAACGAAGAGTCTCAATATATAGCAGTATGATACAAGTTTTATGAGTCTATTGATATAAGAAGTTTATTTCTGGTATCAGCGTTTGATTTCAAGGCTATTTGGAGTTTAAAATAGAATTTGATATTCCTTGTGACCCTTACGTTTTTTTTATATAGAATCTATTTAAACTTTCTTTATATATTTAAGTGTGATTTTAGGTACAATTATTTATTATTCGCAAATGTGTTCCACCAAATGGTATTTATTCAACGCATGCAAATGTCAACTTGGTCAACAAAAGATTAATACCCATAACTGTTTCAACTTCCAGTTTTCTTGCACAAAATACAAAATTATTACCACAAGCCATAGTTTTGAAAACGCCATACTTTGACCAGGAGGTAAGTGTTGTACATTAAGTATAATATATGGTTTGACCTAGAAAACCATTTTTCAATGTCAAATTGATATCTTTTTATCATTAGCAAGATGAAATTGCGTTTTATTGTGATTTCAACCGCTATATAATCCCAACTTGACCTTGAACATCGTCAATGGAACTATTATCGTGTTTATATATGTGTTAAACATAGATTAGTAAAGTTGTGTCCAATGCACGCATTTGAAGGTTGTGAAATCAGGAGTCAGAGTCCCGACTGACCTAGGCACACGGCATTGTAGTTTGTCATTGCTTTCCACCCAGCAATTGCTTTAGGTTGGCCTAAATAGGTTCTAAATTTCTCCGCTGAGTTGATGAGGGATGTTTCACACATATAATCCCGATCGAGTTAAAAGTCGTGACAGATGGTCGCCCTTACTAACTGAGCAATTGACGCCCCACGTCTACAAAAACAGCAAAAAAGTCCACGTTTATCAAGTGAAGAAAACTGAATGGAATCCCCAAAGAATCATGATATCCCCAAATCATGTTTGGACGTAGAGGATTATTTAAGAAGCACACATTCAGAGTTTCGCAGGGAGGATATTTTCAAGGACTATCAACCCGGGGAAAAAATAATTTATACTAGTATTTTTGAATGACTTTAAATTTTGCGGAAGAGGTCCAAGCTAAAAAGTACTTGATTGCAGTGATCAAACAGGTGCTGACCTTCTTCTTGGATATCATCTGTTTCATGTATTGACAATCTGTGTCTATTTGTGAAAGCATGGTCTTGTTATTGGACATTTGTGTCTCTTTGTGAATGCATTTTCTCCTTATTTGAGCGAGATAAATGACACCCGGCATTCTTTGACAATAATGGCTTGTTCTATTTGTTGGACAGGCATATGAATTTAAGACACTTGACAAGGCCAGACTACTTATTTGTAGTGCTGTGCAAAGTCGCAGAAAAAAAGGCCATCGAATAGTCGACCTTTCAGATCTAAAGTCGTGATTGGTCAACCTTTGGTCGAATAGTTAAATCGCTGCTTACATGGGCGAATGGTAACTGGCTGATTAACCTCTGAATTCCCTAATAGACGTCCCCCCCGTCTATTTTTTCAGAGGAAATTTACCCCCCTCCCATGCTTATAAACACCCCCTTCTT
>JAUUEB010502444.1:0-10289 GCA_032362205.1 Clione limacina
CCCGCTACAGTAAAGAAGATTTTTAGAAAGTCTATCACATCATTAAATGGTAGTATGTAGGGTTAAACTGACTAAACAGACTAACGGCATAATCTAGCTCTATCATTGAATTATGCAGAACCAGTTTTAGCTAGATGTGAAAATGCTGTCAATGTGTAAAACTGTCATCATTGCCTTTGAGTTTAATTAAGCAGTCCTCTCACCTTTCGACAAGAATTATAGGATGAATACTAAGACTGGTCGGCATTGTCTCTGTATGTAGGTACATCTTTCAGGCGCGTTTCTATGATTCTTAAAAGGGATAGTGGGGGGAGCACAGTAATGTTACGAAAAAAGTGGCAAAAAAAACAGCTGAGAAAATATCAAGTTGCGCCAAAAATGTCTACCACTAAATCTAACCCTAACCCCTAACCCAATAACCGCTAAATCGAGTCTTGTAGCAGTTTGCAATATTTTGCCCTCGATGACTCGTGAATGGTGCGTCATCACGTTTCTTGGCTAGGACAAAAAGCATACAGACGGACAAAGAGTATAGTAGAAAGCCTCGCTACACGCGTGGCTTTAGAAAATAAACATGTCTAACTGAAAGGACAGACGAAATAATGTAGAATAATTAAGTTAATTCAAAAATGTCAATGGTTTATGTCACATTCATCTAGGGTGTCTGATATTCAAAGCCCGTTTCATAAAAGGTTCATTAACCCAAAGAAAAAACTTTGGTTTTGAAATTTTTTGTTTAAAATTATTACAAACTACAAACCAAATCCAAGAAATTAGATTTTTTTTCAATTTGATTTAACGTGATGTGCATCACATTTATGTACACTTTGTACTTTGGATTAATTACGTCTTTATACACCCGCCCCCACAGACAATTATATGTATATAATCTGTGACCCGCCCCTACCTCCAAACGCATGCTTGGATTTGTGATTCACGTAAAGCGTTACTAAACTTAATTCCGGCACCCAGAAAAAAGATAATTATTAGCTGATTTGCATATTCTTGAATATTAATGAGAAAGGCAAACATTTGATTCTTATGCCAAATGTTTCCACGTTTTCTATGCACCTGGAGACACTTACTGGCCTAACAATTTCTCCTTCGAATGTAACACGTCTAAAACGTTGTTCTATTAGGTTATGGCCTAAGAATTATTTAGAACATTTTTTAAACGCAATTTTTCGGCCATTTTCGTCATTTCTTTAAAGCGTCAAAAATGTGTACCGCCGTATTAGATATCCACCCTGCTTCCCTAATTGTATGGCTAGACCACTCAGAATGGTTTCAAAATATTGATAACATTTAAGACTAATGTGATCTAACCAAAACTATAAGTTTGGCACTCAACTGTGGCCCTACATGCACCCCCCACACCCTTCATAAGAAAACAGTTTATGACTTGATGAAATCTGAATATCAGACGACGGTGACATTTTATTGGTCCAATCTTTGACACCTTCGTTGATAATGTAACTATTATAGAAACCATATTAAAAATTAAACACCATAGCCTGAACAAATTTACAATCAGCAGTGAAGTAGAGTTATATCTCCTATTGTATCTGCTCTTTCTGACAACTAATGATGACAGACATTATCCAAATAATTAACTAAAAAGTCATCCTACTGTTAACTAAGATGCAAAAGAATGTACTCATTCAACAGTAAGATTTAAGAACATTCTCGGCTTTCTACCGCTAGGTCTATCGCTATTTGTAAATTATTTGCTCTAGTCTGTTCAAGTCACTTCACAAATGATCCATTTAGTGTTTTAAAAGTGCTCATTATAAACAATTTACCTGTGTAACAGGCCATATATTGTCTATGAAAAAAGTAACCCCTTTCACAATGCAGGAATCTACCTTGGCAGTTGAATGCAGCAGCTGAAACTTTTTTTTACAAATCATCCCACTGTTCAATATGCAGAGACAGTAAAGTAAGCTAACTATAAGACAGACAACAGCTGGTCATAGAATATTTAGAGAATAGAGATATTAAATTGGGTAACTAAGACTAGGACATACAACTTCTGGTCTTGGCTTGTAGGTCAGTGGTCCTCTTAGCATCCAGATGTCACCGGCGTTTCTGAGAACATCACCATCCTTATGGTCTAGGATAGCTCTCAGCTTAATTCCCTGATTGGCTTTGACCACTGGTAAAGGCTTGATGGCTGCCTTGTAGTCTGATTGCCCACGTGCATAACTTGGAGCAGCCTTCAGCCATTCTCCAGGATACAAGGAGAATGGTTCCTTAATTTACAGAGAAAGAACCAAAATATATTGATAATCATGAAACAATTTTCAAAAATCTAAAAATGGACAGAGAATGTTTGTTATACAAACTTAAAGTCGATTTAAAAACATATATTATGTGACTAAGTCTAAGGCTAAAATATTTAAGATCTAAAGATTAGTTCAGAAAAAAGCAACCCCTGAATTATAAATCAGATTTCATCTACACATAACATCAAACCTCTACATTATCCTCCCATTTAATGAGACTTTTGTATTTCCGCTGTTCAAAGAAAATCAAATGTTTCCATTTCAACAACCTAAAAAAAACTGATCATGCTATCAATCAATGTTCTCCTTGCATAGATATATGTGTGTATTTGTGTGAGTATGTGTGCTATAGCATTCTACTTTTGTAAATGTACTTAAAAGTACTATCAGTTGTGTGATGATAACCAGAGACTATTATTTTTAGCAACCAACATAAAAAACACCCTTCACTTACTCCATGAAACTTAATAGCAGTTTGGCCTAGATGAAGTTCACATCTTTCTCCAGCAACATATTTTCTGTAAGAAAATTAAATCAAATTAAAAATTAGAAAATAAAAATCAGGATTTCTTTAAATATATATAGTCAATCATTATAGTTAAATACAAGCAGAAACCTAAAAAAATACATTTAATATTCATTTATATTTTAAGACTTTTATAGGGGTGTGTGTATACAGGGTGTTTTGATACATTAGTCTCCCCCTAGGCAGACACAATCAGAACAGAAAACACATAACCAAATATATGGGTATTAACTATAACCATTTTGTGATGTGGATTTTAAATTTTATCAATTTCTGATTATTTTTTATGTGTCTACTAGCCATTTCCCGAAAGGAACCACTTTGAGCAGGATACAACTATAACAAGCAATTAAGTGTCAAATTCAATTCGTACCCTGCTCATCTGGATGCTGTTCGGAAAGCAGGAGGGGAGACACACAAGATGTTAAACAAAATGTATTGCATGTTTATCAATGTATTTGTCCTATCAATTTGTTACGTTTAGTTTTTACACTTTAAAAACTATTGAAATTAAGTGATTAGTTTCTCATTTTCTGTGAACCACTAACCACATAGTTCCTTATTGAAAATGGCTAGTATACACAGTAATTATGAACCAAAATTTATATTATAAAAATTAAAATCCACATCACAAAATGGTTATAGTTGACACCCATATATTTGGTTTTGTGTTCTGAGTGTGTAAGGGGGAGTAAGGTATTCTTGTGGAATCTTGAAAAAATTGCTGCCTAAGGCCATGTATTTCAAGATGCCCAAGAGCTTTTGACAAGGAAGGGAGATTTGAAACAGGTTGGCAACTTTTAAGATCTCTTGAATGTAGATTTGACATTTTTAATAAGGGTTTTATTATTGCTTTTTAAAAACATTCTAGAACAGAGCTTGAAATCAGTTATAAAAGATCAGATATGCATTTTTCAAAATCTCTGTTTGTAAAACATCTAGTTCAAAAGATTTTGATGGTGAACTCAATAACTGAATTATTTGGTTTATTTTCTCCTCACTGACATATATCTAAAATTGTCAAATTTCTTCACTTTAAAAGTGAAAATCCTTGACATTCTGATCAAGATTGTCCCGAATTTGATTTACTTTGAGTGGAAAAAAATTTGAAAAAATATCATGTAAAATTTACTTTTGAACATTTGATGGACAAACTGGATCTTTTCTGTTTTCTAGGAGCCAGCACATTTTCCTCTTTTTGTGTTTGTTCTTATTTTGATAACAGCTGTTGACAATGTCAGTATGTTTGTTTTGAAAATAGTTATCTTTGCTAATGTTCACAAGAGTAAGTATTTCTGCTAGCCTTTGGTCAAATACAACAAAACAACAAGCGTCAAAAGTAAAAAGTTCAGTGCATGTGTAGGATATCTTCCTCTGCTTCTTAAAACCACATGGAGGTAAACAAAATGTGTTGACACTGTTTGCTATTGTTTGCCTTTCAACCACATGGACGTTGCTGCAGACATTTTTGACATGGAAGTAGCTTATTGCCAAGTTCTGACTGAGTTGATATCTAAAAAAAACATTAATTTAAAATGGCTGAGGCAATAATATAATCTGTGCTGATAGTATGTGCTACCACACAGAGGATGTAAGGTGTGTAGCATGACTGGTACATCCTTCGCAGACATAGTATCCTAACACCAGTCTTAACACAAAATTCTAAAACGCTGGACGCTAGGTAAGATTGATGCTAAAATCACATTCTAATTTTTTTAAGGCATGACACAGTAGGGATTGAAACACACAACCTTGCACTCAAGACTCCTAAACCACTCGGTCACCTGAGCGGTAAACCATAACTCTACTATCACTGAGGTGCAGACAAATAATATGTAGAGATGGTGCAAGACTAATCCTTATCCTTCCCTAATGTAGACCAAATTATGCAAAGAGTTTAAGCATACTCTCAAAAAATAGCCAATGGATGGCTTCTTTTCTAGAACTGAAGCAAAATCAAAGTGTTAAATAAGTCTTCATTGGACTTATACTGTTTTAGGCAAATATTTGCCTTAAGCCATTTGCTTTCAACTGTTGCTCTAGCAGTGTATATAAAAGAGTACTTTCTGAAGCCAGATAGTCACCACCATTTGGGTGAAGAAAAGCACCAGAATGTACAAAGATGAGTTTGTAAATCTTTGCTCTAAACCAAGTTGACTTCACCAGTTAGAAGTGGGCAAACACAAAACAAAAATTTAAACACAAATTTAAACAAACACACAAAGAGAGAAAGGCCTGAAAGACTAACTTCATAGGATCATTGATCTCGCAGTAGTATCCTGGTGGCACAATAATCATAGGCAGTGGTCCAGCAATAAGTTGTTCATTTGTTTTCAACATCAAAGTTTGTGGACCAACTTCGAGACGCATCATGTTTTTGTTCTAAAGGAAGATAAAAGAGGGATTATATGGTTCATAATAGTAATAGATAGATATATAATGCTATTTATTCATAATGTATGCTATAATTTTCTTCATTTAGCTAATTAATCCCATAAATGGAGGATTTGAAGTAAAAATGTCCATTCTTCACAATCTTAGGTTTAAATTTCTTTTGTAAAAAGAAAAGATTGAAAAAAAGCTGTTAAGCTCATAATTTGCTTTTCAATCAAAGAATAGGATAGGGAGAAATCACGTTTTCAATGATTGGCTATTCCAGATTTGATTTTAACATCTTTCTCTTGGTTCTTTTCACACCTTAGCATTTTTCTTTTCATTTTACAGCCTGTCTTAACATCACATAATTCTCAATCTCAAAGCTCATAATAATATTCAAAAAGGAAAGGTACAATTTCTTTCTCTTTAACATTCTCGTGCTGGTTAAGCAAGGATGGGATTCATCAATTAGTAAAGAGATTAATAGAAGCCAACAATCTGTATTGATTATATTGAATGCCATAATGACAATGCAGGTTAACACTCACCAAATCCAAAACATGTGCATACTGCAGAGGTAGCAATCTTGCCAGGTTACTCATTTTCAGTTGTTCAGAGAAAATGTCCTAGAAAAAGAACAAAGTGAAAACAAGTTTACAAGAAAATAATCATGGTTCTAAAATTGTCTCATCAAGACATATTATTAAAAAAAAAAGGTTAACAGGTAGACACACAAGAGAGGCTATTGTATAAGAAGTTAGAAAAATAACACAACAAGATGAAAACAAATGTATATTATATGTATTCACAAGGAATTTTACCCGAGCGACGTTGCCAGGATTATCACATCCGAGGAACAATTTTTGCCCTTAAAGTTTCCTGCTTATGATAGTTATTTTAAAAAAAGATTACACCCCTTGGTTTGAAATTTTTAGATATGCCCCTTGGTTCTTACAAAAGAAGGAAACAAAACACAAATTGGCGAATGGAAAATTTGGAAAGGTTTCAAAAGACTTTAGAAACAGCTAAAACTGTATTTACAAAAGTAAAATATTAGGGTAGAGGGTGTAAAACCTCAGCCGTCTGTACTCAATATTTATTCTTTAGTGTGAGATTTTGAATTGATCAAAAGAGTCTGATGACCTAGTCTCTGCTGAAGTGGCGTTCCACAGCCTGATGAAGTTTGTAAAAAAAATGCACTTTGGTTTTAGAACTCAGCAGAGCATAGGTTTGTTTTTACACTCCTTATGTTTCTGGTATTATAGTCGAAATGCTTATGAGGGATGTGCAATAATTTTTGGGTGCTTTGAAAAGAGTTACTTTAGTTCTGGATCTTCTTTCACTAAGGGGGTCCAATTTTGTTCTTTACAAAATTTTGAGCAGTCAGTGTTGAAGTTGTATAGTTGTATTAGTGACAACTCTTGCTCCCCTTCTTTTGATTATTTCTAATATATCTATGTCTTTTTTGTAATGAGTATACTGGCGTATTCAATTGTAGGTCTTACTTGTATTGTGGCATCGATCTTTTACTTTTGAGGTACAAGATTTTAAATGTCTTCTAAGAAAAGAAAGGGTTTTGATAGGTTCACGCCAGGTCAGATGGCAAAAATTATTGAAATCTGCTAAATATCTAGCTGCATTTTTTCCCTAGTTGAGTACCATGGATATCGATATCGTTAATTAGTTTTTTTTAACTGATTGTGATAACTTGGCACTTTTGAGGGTCAAATCCCATGTTCTAGTCAGATTCCCATTTGTGAAGTGTGCCAAGATTTGTAATGTTAGGGTGTCTGGGCATGAGGAAATTGATGGGTAAACGTATGTGGCTGTCATCTACAATATAGCAAAGCTTGGTTCTGTTGGTGTAATATATATCAAAAAGAGAAGAGGCCTGAAATTTTCCTTGAGAGACGCGGGATAAGGTTTGGATTGAGACTTTTTGCCTTCAAAGACCACGCTCTGGCTTCTGCCAGAGAGGAAGTCATAGATCCATTTAAAAAATCGGCTATGGATGCCATAGTTGCTTAATTTAATAAAAAGGTTACCATGGTGGCCCTTTTCGAAGGCTGCGATCTTGCCAGGTTACTCATTTTCAACTGATCAAAGAAAATTCACTGTGAAAAGAACAAAGTGAAACAATTTTACAAGATAATGATCAAGGTTTCTAAAGTGGTCTAATCAAGTACTCATCTATTTTCAAAGATAACATACAAATAGACACACAAGAGAGGTTGTTGTATTAGTAGCAAGTAAAAGAAAAGTTCAAAATGAAAAACATCAAAAGTTTATACATTGACTAGTGTTTTTACTTGACGTTACCCAGACTTTCACCTTCAATCAAGGATCAATTTTTGCCCTAATGTTTTCCATTGATTCAATGAAAGTTATTTCAATCAAAAGAACTTTTCTGTCAGAAAATGAAAAATGTTGATCAAACTAAAAAAGACAATGGATGAAATGGCTTAATTTTAACTAAAGCTTACTGTGGTAAGCCTTTTCGAAGGTTAACTTTTTTCAAATGATCAAAGAAAACCTGCTGTGAAAAGAACAAAGTGCAAATAATTCAGGTTCATACAATGGTCTCATCAAGCACTTATTTATCTAAAAAGGTTACAAACATGCAAGTAGACACGCAAGAGAGATTGTTGTATTTATTGAAATTGGAGATGTGGCGGACGCCTGAATCCGCCTCCAGATCTGCAATACGTTGTGTGGCAAGAACAGACGGACGATCTTTGAATAACGGATACATTTTTACGTGTAAGTGTTGCTGTGGAGTGCACTTGTCTTGAGACAACCCTCGTTGATTAAGCGGAAGCTACTTTTCAAGGGAAAAAACTTCTTAAATAGCGACCCTTGAATCTCACTGACAGTTAAAGACACAAGTGAAATTAACAGGGGTACAGATTAATTGTCTCAATTGAGTTGTGAGAGTTCGAAATAGAGATGAAGTCTCTAACCGCAAACACATTTACCCGCTGACTGATGAAAACAACAGACGGGTCTTATCCTCACACAGTCAAGATGTGTGCTCGTTCTGTGTACTAAACTGGTGACACTTCCTTTGCCTAATTTCTTCTGTTTAGTCAAGTTTGTCCTACTTATGTAAGAGTATGTTATATTTGACTTGATATTGTATAGCTAATAGCTCATCTTGTACTATAACTGTATTCTTTCATATTTAGAGTTCATCTTTTATGTTTGAAAATTGCCCTTTTGATAAGTAATTTGAGAAATCGTATTTGCACATCCCTGACATTTGTTTTAATCTTAATTTCTCAACCATGCCTAGTCCAAAAAGTGCAGCATGTTAATCTTGTAATCTTGAGGCAGATACAAAGCCATAGATCTACTTCAACTATGATGCGCCATTCAAAGAAATTGCTCTTAAGTTGTGGTGGGATAACAACCTTGATATCACACACAAGTAGTTTGTGTTGTGTGGCAACCTCTTCACAAGGGATTACCTTGGCATTTACAACATGTCTACGCAGACTCTTTCGGTACATGATATAATCAACCTGTGTTGAGTAATCACTGACTGGTTAGTGATGCGGTGACTTGCCCTTTTCATAAACCAGGTGTTGCAAACAATTAGGTCGTTTGGTACCGCAAACTCCAGCACTCTCTCTCCCTCCGCCTTTCGCACATCCCAGCCATGTCCACCATGCACCTCTTCAAAAAAGGCTGCTGCTGTGCCAACATGACCTTTCCAATCTCCACATAGTATGTTATAAGGACCTCTGATTGTGGAATATTGGCAGCTACAGTCTGAAGCTGGTCATAGAAACGGTCTTTTTCAGCAGCAGACAGGCCTACATGAAGCGCATAAAGGCAAAGGAAAGAGTGCACAGAACATCCAACTACAATTTTTAGTAGAAGGATTCGTTCTGAGACTCGCTGCACCGCAAACACATTGTCCACCTATTTCTTGGCTATCAGAATGCCTACTCTCGACTTCTAAATAAGCGTACCGGTACGGCTGTTCATTTTATTCCGGCAGATGATTTTCAGTCTTAGTACGATTATGTGGAACGGGTATGATTATTCAGTTTTTGATGATTGGAGAAAGTAATATATCCCCTGCTCAGATGTTTACGTAGAGTGACAAATCTAGCCCTGTAGTTGGATAACTGTGATATATTTGCAAAAATTATTTCCGCGGATCGATAGAAAATTTCACAAATTTTCGATTGATGTATGTTGTTCAACAAAAATGTTTAGAACTTTTGTCAAACGGGTCGCGTTTCTGTCCGAATGAGAGGAGGCCGCCGCAATGTTTTTCCCATGATCTCAAAGGTCGCGTTCATATTGGTATTGGGAACGGGCACCGTGCAAAGAAGAGTATTGTATTTTGACTATTTAAAAAATAATTTTTTTTTACAAAGAACATGATTTTGATGTCCAAATTGAGTTTAAAAACTCTTTTTTGCCGTTTTTATCGTTTCCGATTTTATACTCGTTTTAACATAAAAAAAGACATCATGTGCGCAAATATACGAAAATGTTCGTCAGTGTGTTTTCTTTCATTCTAACCCATTTCCGAAATTACACTATTGAGCGTGCCCATTTCCCAAGACAGTTAGTGAAAGGGGGTAGAGGCACACTTGTCATATCAGCAAGCGGCAGGGACAGAGACATCAGATGAAAACGGGAAATTTTTAAAAATTCATAAAAGATAGCAAACATAATGCACAAAAACGAAGAAAGCCTCATTTAAAAGCAGAAAGCTTGCCGGTTTAAATGATATCAGACTTGGTTAAATTTAGGTTAAAAAAGCGCTTCATTCAGAAATAAAAAAAGAGCTGTTTTACAACATAGAAAAATCAGACTTTTTACGCTTACTATCAGGAATTCGCCAGCTCAGCAAGAGGCGTTTATTATAATTAAAGTAATCATATTTCAAGTTCAAGTTAGGATTTCACACTCGCCCATTCCACAAGGGGGTTGCATTTATGCAACAAATTAAAATTCAACAAACCTCCCAGAACACCCTGAAAATATTGAGAAAAGACCTTAAAGTTCAAGGAAAAAACCATTAAATGGACTCATGATTGGTTATCTTTTCCATTTTGAAGCTCAAAGCTGTTACAAATTGGAGC
>JAUUEB010502455.1:0-10289 GCA_032362205.1 Clione limacina
AGAAGGTGCAAGTGTTTCCATATTTAGTTTCATGGCATCTTTGTTCTATATTGTCTCTGTAAAATACGCACCAAAAACTAAAAAGATAATGACTTTTCTTACAGTCGACCGATTTTTACCAAAAGCTTAACTATATATCTGGTAATATCTACCAATATTTTGCCAAAGTTTTAGGTCAATTGAGTCAAAACTGTGGCTGTAATCCCGTTTGCATACACACAAATAAATAAATAAGCACACAGATTTTGAATCTTATTATGAAGATAAGTTAACTTTTAATTTTATTAAATTGAAAGATATATCCTTAGAGAGAATGTCGATAAATCAAGTGTTCGTATTTGGGGTATGTCAAAAATGCGGTAGCCCCAATCTTGTACAAAGAAATTGCCCCAATAGCAAACAGATGGGACATGTGAAACACACATTTTTGGCTCAATCCTAAAGAGGAGTGTATGAATTGTTTTTTGTTATGTTTTGCTTTATGTTATAAGCATCTATTTGGGTATTTTAACCGGACAAATGTCTCACAAATATAATTTTAGTTCCAGATTCTAACAAAACTTTGCAGCATATAAGAATAGGGTTGTCTATGGAGTGTTAGATAAAAACAAAACTTTACAGAGCACATGAATCATTGACATTCAAACTAACAATTATCAGGTAAAAACTCTATTTATGCTTCCTGGACCCTGTCTGGCGAACAGCATCTACTGCCTTTCTTTTAAAAAAAACCATAAATGAACTGCAAACAATGTTTAGAATACATTAAACTGCCAGGTCTGGAATTATGAAATGTGAAATGCTTTGATTACGGAAAACAAGGTCAGACATAAGACGGTACCTAATTGAAGCATATAAGATTCAAAATCTTAAATATGTCCCTGTCACCACTATATATATCTTGACACTTGGTTAAGACGAAATATCAACTACGTCAATCCCATTATAACTAACAAGGTTTAGGCCAAACGGGATAAGTTAAATCTCCTGAATAAGAAATGCCAGAAGGCTTATAACGTCTCCAACATCAAGTAATCGAGTAAATAGTTAACATCAGCTGGATATGAGTATCATTAATACTAGCTCTTGTTATGCTTTCATGAATCTAATTGTTTCTCACATAATTCAGCTTTACAATGTTCAATAACTACGATTTAGACCCAAAAATTCACAATTGAAAGAATTCGGTACATTGATACTTATTTGGCAAGACACTACCCTTGCTCAGTGACTCAGATTTTGGCAAATATTTTATTAGTTAAATGGCGCAACTGGACGTTTAAGCAGCCGATATCATCGAGGTTATACAAACCATTGAAATAAACGAAAAAATGTGAACTTTATTGTTTTACTTGTGGCTAAATACCAAGTCTTGTCCGGGAAAGAGGATATACAAAAGAAAGAAAACATGAAAATGGCTGACTTATTATCCACTACATAGACCCCCCCGCGCAGCTATGCGCCAATCTACATAATAAAACCGAAGATCTGTTTGTTTCTGGCTGGCTGGCTGGCTGGCTGGCTGGCTGGCTGGCTGGCTGGCTGGCTGTGTATGCAATGGGATAGCCACAGTTTTGACTCATCGACCTGAAACTCCAGCAATGTGTTTGTAGATATAACCAGATGTGCAGTTATGATTTTTGTAGAATTCAGTCGACTGTACGAAATGTTATTAGCTTTTTTTTAATACTATAAATCTCAGTAAACTCCCCAGTGGGTGTGCCCGCTGCCCACACTAATGGGTCGCTGTGCTTCTAGGTAGGTTCATGCACCTAGGTGTCAGAGAAAATGGTAGTTTATCACTTACATGATCTGTGAAAAGGCCCTCAAGAGTACTAGTTCTTGTCTACGTAAAAGCTAACAACTCTCCTGATAAACAATAATAGCGTTTGCTCCGTTCCTACACTGTGGGTACACAGTTATGAGACAAAATATGTCTTCAGATGTTTTGTTTAAATGTAGTTGAATGCTGATAGCACATAACACCACTGTCTTATTGGCTACGTTATGTTCATGTTATTGTATCTCTATGAATGAAACAATGAGTCCTTTCTGCACTTTTTTTTTATCTTTTTAAGAATGGTCACCTGACCCCTCAAGACAAGGTTTACTACCCCTGACCTAAGCAAACTATTAAGGTAATGATGATACGCTCAATGGATTACTACTAAAAGTTACTTTAACTAGACAGCATGTCTCGTCGTAAAGATACCACATGTTGAATTGAACATTGAGAATTTTTTTTAAAGAAAACTCATAACTGCTTGCAATAAAGATATATTTATTAAACAGCCATTGGTGATCAGGTAAATACCAAAATCAAGTTTTCAATAAGGAAAAACATGAGGCAAGTATTAAATGCATAACATTAATTCATGCTCACGCCGAATACATACATAATGCATACGTCAAAATAACGGCAAGTCAAAGGTTGCTCTTAATCTTTGATATTGATATATCGTTCATATGTACAGTTACTCAAAAATAAGTCATGTCTACATACAATATATTAAAATACAACACTATAATGTTCCTTTTATATTGCAAAAGTGATGGCAATATATACACAAAAATGAAAATGGAACTTTTCTACTTTTGTTTTTTAGAACATTATTCATAATTTTGTCAAAAACACAATTCACCTCATGCCTGGACAAATTAACAATGCCCAAAAAGGTTATAAAATTGAAAACATGTGGAGTAATTTATTTTGTCCAAACCGCCATGAATACTTAATTATTACTGCTTTTTAAATCAAGCCACAGGCACAGGGACAACGAGTGTCACAACAAAATACAGTTTAAAGACGAATGGCTACCAGTGATACACCCCAAAGACGCTATCAATATTTAGATTTATGGGGATCTGGAGGCAGAAACGCTGAGATTAATTTGCGACTTCCGGTTTTCGCTTTATTCCAATTTCGAGCAGTTCTACTACGTTTATTGAATCGTTCGACATCCATAACGAAGTCGTGCACACGATGTTGAATATACTCGCGCTCTTGCATAAGCTCTTGCAGGCGACGTCGTCTTCTAGATTCAAGCACTGCCGTCCAGTCTGGCTGCAAATCATCGTCAATAGTGACCTCAACTTTTGGCTCAAGACGACTCAACAGCTCTAATTCACGCCTTGACCGTGACCTGTTAGCGCTTTGTGACCTTGGAGGTAACAGATCGTCATACTTGAGGTCTGTTGTTCTTGTAGTTATTGCAGTCATGGGCCGTCCTTTCTGGATCGTGGAAGACACAGTATCTTGTAAGTAACCCTTATTTTGAGCAGATTTTGATCGCACACTATATGTACTGAAAGTTCTCTCAAAATTCGGGCGATCTTCAACATTGTTTGTTTTGTCATGAATGTCCGTGTGTACCTGACGAATGAAACTATCACCTTCGTCTGCTGCGAGTAGAATGGGATTTGGTAACACTTTTGTATTTACGCCATGCTGTGATACGCTAACCTTTCTACGACGATTGAAGTGGTTCTTTGCACTATAACTTTCTCGCTCAAATGAGATCTTTAGTTGGGTTTTCGTGGTTTTAGGGTCAGGGTCTTCTAGATCAGAGTTGTATCGTGAACGTCGTGTATGATGAAGTAGGTTTATCGAGTCTCCGGGTGAGCGAGCATTGGCTGCTTCCTTCAGACGAACAATGACGTCCATTTGTTTACGCATATGGTCCAGATGCTCATCTTGTTCCGCTAAGGCTCGGTTCTCATCCTTTATTTAATGAAAGCCGCAAGATCGATTACAGACAGCAAGCAGTTGTTTGTATGGGGAAGAGAAAACAAATATGTTGATATTGATTAATGTCATGAATAAGAAGTTACGATAGATTATACACAAATAAGGCAAAAGCTATTTTTACTTTTTATATGGATAAATACAACAGTGCATAACTTCACTTTAAACAGTTTTTCATAGCAAAGGTCACGAAAATTGGATTCCCCAGAAGATGTACAATAAGTAAGGATAAAACAAATAAATCAACAAACTGTCAAATAAAGTGTCTTGATTCACAGATTAGCTAGTTTTAAAAGTTGCTTAATCGTTAAATTTACTTTCTCCATTTTCGTCGAATTCAGAGCTTTTCAGACATGATGTCATTATTGAGATATATATATCTATCTCCCCCGCTGAGCGCCAATATGCCCCACCCCACTTTGAAAATCAAGACAAAATAAAAACAACCTGTATGTATACTATTACAAATAACTTTTTGTTTCAGCTTTTGTTTACCTCCTATATTTATACGAAAAGAGTACTTTTCGTTCAGTGAACGTGCAATTAATCATTTCCGGAGGATGGTTAATGTTTTTCATGATTAATGGCAGGTATTTTACAGATAAAACATAGTAAAACTAAAAAGCTAATAACTTTTTTTTACAGTCTACCGATTTTCACCAAAAGCTTAACTACACATTTGGTAATATTCACCAACATTTTGCTTAAGTTTCAGGTCAATTGAGTGAAAACTGTGGCTGTAGTAATATTGAATACAAATAAACAAATTTCATTCTTGGTGCGTATTTTACAGAGAAAATATAGTTAAACTAAAAAACTAATAACTTTTCTTAGTCAACCGATTTTCACCAAAAGCTTAACTACACATTTAGAAATATCTACCAACATCTTGCTAAAGTTTCAGCTTGATTGAGTCAAAACTGTGGCTGTAATCCCATAGCATACACAAAAACAAACATATTTTGAATTATATTATGTAGATTTTGATTCGTTTGCATTTATCTTTGTTTCATTTTTCTCAAAGACCATACTGGTCAAAGGACTGATTATGTTAGACTATCATTGAAAAACCAAAAATAGTAAATTACATGACTAGAGATTTTACGCCACATTAGAAAGACTTAGATAATATTCTGTTAATTCTTTTTCTGAGTCTAGCTTTCTCAATGTGCCGCAGGTCTCTAGTGCAATCAACAATTACAGATACAGTGTGGATATAAAAGAACATATATGAATATACACACTCTTATTACCTTAGAAATATGGTGGAGAGTATCCTTGAGGTCTTCTCCCAATGCATCGTTTGTATGGTAGGTGCCGCTGTAGTCCATTTTCTTGTAACTATGATCTTTGATTACACCATGTCTAATAAGTTATTGTGTCGATACAGGGACGTTTACAACTTATCTTGTCGATGCTGTGAATGAATCAAAATTTTAAAATAACATGAAATTTAAGTAAATGACAAATAGTTTCAAATTTCATAATCATAAAAACACCAAATATATTCAAAATAGAATTGAGCATGCAACCTTGAACTCTGGTAAATATTTCTATTTTCTGTAAAAAAAAAAGCATACGTAGTTTGAAAAAAAGAATTGGCACAATGACATATAATCAAAAGTGGCAGAGAACGAACGCTTTATTTCTATCAAAAGAAAGACCAAAATGGCATCGTATTCGTTTAAAAGAGCAACAATAATAAAACATTTATCTATTGCGTTTAGCAACGGTCTTAATGTTGACATGCAGCGGATCTAAATAGACAAACATATTTTTAGAAAAAAAATTGATATCTCGCAACAAATAATGATCTTCTTTATCAATGTCTTCATCAATAACAGACGGGTTCTTTTTTCAAACAATCTATTTACCGATCAATAAAGCTGATTGTAAATTATTTGTTTATATGCTATCCTTAGTGCTATCATTGGCGTTATATGTTATAGTAAATATCGAGGAGATTATTTCCTACGTAATTTTCTTATCATGACACCACGCAAATGTGTATCAAATACTTGAATGTTTATCGTTAAAACAAGAAAGGAATTGTTCTTTATGTATTATTATTGTTCTAAAATTCAGCGATCATGATTCAAAATATACTATTTATCTTAACTAGGTTGGACAAATTTATCCAGACTGTAACTATCCAAATATATTAGATAACAAAGACCCAGCCTTTCACATAAAAACACTTTTCAAACGACAATTGAAGGGCGTTATTTTTTCAAACCCTAATAATTTAAAAGAATACAAAGTCAACTACACGACACGCCTTTTGACTTTCCTTTTCGGTTGCTTACTTTGTTTAAACAAGCTAGAAAAGCAATTTAGCACAACAAAAGATCGTATTTGATAAAGCCTTGATCAAGATAATACCCAAAGTTTAGAAATAATATCGAAGTCATTGATTTCTCTCGTGAATACAGGTGATAAAAAAACGCTAAAGTCATATTATAAATACAACGTTAAGACATAATGTTCGATCACTTCAACACAGATTTAATGCAAATACATGTTATGTAATGTTGGATAACATAAACAAAGCACATCAACATTAAGAATTGATCTTATCCAGAAATTATTGGAATGGAAAATTAACACTGCATTGTCAGGGGTTTAAGCTACGCAACACATGTTATAACCAAAGTTTATTCACCCCATGAAGGCTTTTAATTACCTGCACATTTTTCTCTGCCTTGTTTCAATTTTACGTCTATTGCAAACATAGAGTAATTATACTGTTAGTCTCCATCATTCTAGCTAATATAAATATGAATTGTGAATCGTGAATCGAAATAAACACAAATTAATTGATTCGACCGCAGATCCTTAAATTTGATTATTTTATGATCGTTACGAGAGTATAGAATGGTAGAAATGAAAAAGAAATCAAAATTCTTTACTTAATTTTAGATAATTTCTAAAATACCAACGATTTTGCTTCAAATGATGGAAAGATCACACTTCCATATCCGTGTATAAAATGAAACAATTGTAAAAGGATAATTTGCTTTGTATATGTATAACACATCTTGACAGTCACAGTTAAAGATAGGAAGGAGTTTAAACTAAAAGTATAAATGACATTGACATCATCATTAAGTTTTATAAATAGTAAGTAGATAATAGAGAATAAATATAATAACTAGTCACTCAACATCCACCCAAGTGGCGATGGGACGCTTCGGGTTCGGCACAACTTGACACCAATGCCCTTGACGTCTCACAAACTCACACATGCCAAGTATCGAAAGTCCAACATTACTCTTTTGGGGGAGGGGGGTCTTGAAAAAGAGTACGCTGTTTTCTCTTGTGAAAATGTAGATATTGTTGGACGGTCCCTTAGTGCAGATTTTCTTTTAATGTTTGATACCTTATCAAATATGTAGTTGAAAAACTTACTTTTTGTTTGAACATCTAACCATCCCATTGTTTAGTTTGGAAAAGGGATCTTCTATTCTATTTTTGTAAGTGAAAATGTTGTTAGAAAATTATACGCCATTGAGCCCTGGCTTTATATAGGTTTTCAATTGTAAGTGCTTAGCCTCCTTCTTAACACATGCAAGTCATATGGAAGGTTAACATTAACCAAGGAATGCAGTCAAATGGCAGCAAACGTGAGGCCGGATTCGAACCAAGACCCTCTCACAATGCCTTTAAAAGCCACAGCGAAAGCCGAACCATTGCTCCCTTTGTCAAAATCCTAAGCATTAAGATTGAACGGTAATCCCATCATAATGCAAGTAAAGGAATTAATCATAGCATATAGATTTTTACGTGTTGATAATTTGACCGAAGGTGAAACGATAATAGGCGAGTTTGTGAGCGTATTGTGTCTTTGATGAAAACTAAAAATCTGTCCTCTAATAAAATTATATATTTTCATTACAGCTCTGTTATTTACTGATGATTTATTATCGAGGCGAAATTTTGAACTTAGGAAGCCAAATAGTGCAGTTTATAGCAATTTAGGGATCCGGTAGGACTGTTCAATTGCGTTTCATAAAGCTCATAGTTTGTTCCCTCCCTCCTTATCAACATGCTTCTATTTGTTCAGTTATCCTTTCAAATTTGGAGTGGATTATTGAGATTTCGGTAGCGGGATTACAGGATTAGAGTTCCAAACAAAAAGTAGCGGGATTGGGTTGGATTACTGGGAAAAGTAGCGGGATTACGAAAATAGCGGCATTGTCCGCTAGATTGCACAGCACTGCTTGTAAATACCAGAAAGGAAATGCGAACTTGGTTGGTTAATAATCGGTGATAATGATACAACAATAACGACACGTCCTTAATTATCATAAACCACACACATGGGAAATCAATTGTTTATATGCTATTTTGTCAAACGTTTAAACGACAATGAAATCGGTCTTTATATAAATATATTTTAGAATACTCTTTCAAAAAAAGCATAAACAAAAGTATGATTGTGTCGTCTTGTGTCTTCGTTACGTAAGACGTCTATTATTTAGTTTGAGGACTGTGTACATTTTGTACAATATTGTCAAAGCTTCTTACTGCACGTCTTTGATATAAGAGAGACTGAGACAACTCAACGTCTGGAGATAGAGAAAAACGTCAACTAAATAAACAGCCAGTGAAAATATTGGATCGACATGTTTCAGGTGTAAAAAAAAGTTCGGACTCAATTAAGGGGTTTGGTGCTAATCCTATCAGGGTTTTGGGGTCACTCTGACATAGGAGATAAAGGTAAAGTCAATATTTTATTAATGTTATTGTATTGTTGATTTATTTGAATGGATAAGAAGCTTTGAGAAAGAGCGAAATCTTGAAACACAATACATTCTTATATATTTATTTGTACCAGGCAAGAGTATATAAACATAAGCCAGATATTATGAATGAGTATGTTATCAAAATAGAAATGTAATAGAACGAATGGAAAAAAGTCAGATAATGAATAATTAAGCATGGTCTGGTTGTTATGAATCAGTTTACCTGTCTAAATAGATACAATTATGGAACCTGGATATATGGAAGCCGTTTAGGGGAAAGTCCAAAAAACATATTTTTTTCTTAGTGGAACAACAATAATGAATCTTATACAGTTTTCCAAACTATGAATATATTGAGCAAATTTCTGGTTTGAACATTATTTTGAAGTCTGGGTAGTATTGAAAGTATTAATTCGTGTAAAGTTAGTCATGTACACAGCCATGGTATTTTTAAAAGGGGGGGGGGGGGCAAAGTTAGTTTTTATTCAACGGCCGAACTTTTAAAATGAGTTAAAAATAGTATGAATTTAGAGCATTTTGGACTCAAATGGAGGGGAAGGGGAAATTCCCCCATGTCCCCCTGGCTACGGGACTGTACACAACTCGTGCAATTACAATGTCCATGTTCTGTAACATCAAATATGCTTAATTGCCTATTTATCATTCTGGGTTTCATTTTCAAAAGCATTCACCACTGTCAATTATCAATTTTATAATTAACTAGATGCTGAATTACCCGGTATTGCCCGGCAGTCTGAGAACAACCTATATTATGATTAACTTTTTTTATCAGCTTGTTTTTACATCGTCTATCAATAGAGAAAGAAAAAAAAATCATTTTTATTAAGATGCAGTCCGAGTATTAAGTGCATCCGGAAGATGGTGCATGTTTGTTCATATTAAAGTTTAGATTCATTGCGCGGTTACTGAGAATATATAGTAAAAAACTAAAAAAATATAATACTAATAACATTTTATGCAGTCAGCAAAATTACACCAAAGGCTTAACTGCACATCTGGTTATATTTACAAACACATTCTAAGGTTTTAGATTGCTTGAGTTTAACCTGTGACTGTAATCCACTGCATACAAATATTCAACAAACAAATCAACAAACAGATTTTTAATTGTATTATGTAGATACTAAGTGCCTACCTTCCTGTTCCTGTTTCCAATATGTATAATAAAGAGTTCACGTTTCGTCTAGTAAAAAACGTTATATACACGTGTCTGTTTTACTGTATTTCTTAATGTCTTTATCTACATCGATAAACACACGGGAGCATAATGTCCCTGATAAAAATATCACCTTTGAGTTGGGAACGCTTATCTTTTGCATGTCTATCAGACGCGTAGCTAGGATTTAAAAAGGGGGAGGGGGGCAATCTTGGATATCATGAAAGCAGACATTTTTTAAATAGGTTTAAAATGATGCATATTTAGAGCATTCAAGAAAATATTATTAAAGCAATGGCCGCGAAGCGACCGACAATTTTGGGATTGGTTAAATTTGTGCAAGTTTCGAGCATTTTTGATATCAAATAGAGGAGGACTTTTCCCCATGTCCCCCTGGCTACGCGCCTGATGTCAATAAATCGAAAAATACAAGAAGCCGTATCTTTATAAAAGGTAACTTGTTTTAATATCCGTATAAGATTGAAACGTGTTTTCTTGGCGTGACCTTAAATGTGTCGACAAAGACAAACAATCATAAAAGTAATTGTCCTGAAACCGTGAACATTTTCACTTACGTATTTCCCCCTTGTTAATATGACAGTTTTTGTGTGTTTTGCCTTTG
>JAUUEB010502466.1:277-10289 GCA_032362205.1 Clione limacina
GCGCCCCCCCCCACAGTGAGGCATAAAAAATACCGTTTTTTGTATAAGTGATAGATCATTTCTTCAGTGAGAAAGAAAGAAAGCAGCTACGTATTTAGGTCTTTTTAATGGGGGTATTTTGCAGTGCAGTATCTAGGTTTTTAAAACTTCGGGGGATATTGGCGCAAAACGCTATTACTGAAGGCAATGATTTGAGTTATTATATGAAAATCTTTTTAATAACATGTCATGTAAGCATAGGAATCGTATTGAGAAAATGGCCTTTGAAAACTTTCTTCCTATTTTCATGTTTCAAACTTTGGGGGCATATTTGAGAATACAGGGGCGTAGACAATGACTTTTAAAAATATGCGGGGGTTATTGGCGCAAAGCGGCTTTATCGAAGCTGCAAAACGCCCAACTTTCTATGGAGGTGTTTTGAATGAAAAACATTTTAGCATTGCCAACAAACAATGAAAATATGTCTTTCGATAATTGCTTCTTCTTCTAATTATTAAGCTGTGGGGCTGTTGGCATGAAATTAGCATGTGTGTCCTTTTTTAATAACATTTATACATTGAAAGCCTCAGGATGGATTGGATAATTCCTCTTCTTCTACATCGTCTTCTTTTGAGATACTTCCTGGAAACTCGGGTATCGCTGGTGTAACGAAGTCTCTTGTACCAAAAAAAACAACAATTCGTTGTCCGTCTGCCCGTCTGTCTGTTTACCTGTTCGACATTCTGTCTCTGGCGGCTATGTGTGTACGTTGTCATCTTTATTTGCTATCGACAGCATACCTGTTTACATTTTATTTACTACTATCCCTCAATATAACAACTTTATATCTATGAAACGAGTATATAGAGAGCTTATAAGACAAATATAGACATTTTGATGTTTGCGGCTTTAAAAGTGTTTTGTTTTTGCGGCTAAAGGTAGTTTTACATTGATTGTATTGATATTCTAAAAACTGCTATCAGTTTTCTAAAATGTCATAGTAATAATTTGGGTGCAGTGTGTAGATAAAAGATAAACTATAGCTTAATTAAGTATGAAAGTAGTCTGAATCGTCATATGAACTCAGAAGCGTAGTTTGTTCTTATACATAATCAGGAACAATGAACACAATCATGTAGATGATATTAGATAACGTGAGAGGATAATGATACACTACATATAATACATATATACTATTTCTTATTGACTACACTATATAACTGCACATGACATGTTGCTTTCTTTTTTTGGCATCGCATTATTATCTTGGTTATTACCTTGTCGTAACCTAAATGTAGTCAATTCTGAGGCAATTTTATTAATGGTCCAAACAGCATACCTTTTGTGCGCAATCTATACGCTTTAATAATAGATTTGCGAAATGTCATATAACAATTACTTTCAGTTTGCACAAAAGAGTTGACTTAACAAATTGAGAAGATTTAATAATTATGGTTTTAAGTGATTCTTCTTCTTTAATAGTAACTTTTCGTTAAATTGTTATGAATTGAGCCGATTTTAATACGTAAGTAGTTGTCTAGCAACTAGAGATGACGGGGTGCGCATAATAATATAGCCTTTTGTTAATGATGCTCAAAGTTTCATAATCTATATTCAACATCCGACGATTGCCAAGATTTATTTTACTTTAGCAGGGTGTATTGTCACTAAGTTTGATTCAATTATCATTATCGGTCCGGAAATATGTCTCAAGACTTTTATACCGCCAACTGATAGTTGAATGACAGTAAAATACGACACGATTTCTGTTCTTAATGAAATGTCTGTCCGTCCGACCGTCAGCCTATTTCTCTTCCTATCCTTATTATGTGTCTGTCTGCCTGTAGTGCTTACCATCTATGTGTATATCCTTCAGCCTGTTTTCACTATTCTGCGCATCCATCTCTAAGTATAACAAATTGTTTACAAAACGGTTCTATACAAATACTAAGTTGCTAATTCTTAGCTTTTACGACTTAAGGCTTGTATACACATTATTGTAATCAGTTGTCCTATCAGTCTCACAATAAAATGATTAATGTGATGAAGATCGTAGATGAGGAAAAACTGGAGTGAACATTATTCACATATAATGAAAACACTGTTTTTTTGCATTTCTTTTCATAAAATCGACAGTGGCACGACGCATTTTTTTTGAAAAACCTTGCAGTGTCTTAGGGCAAGCATTTCATTGTATTTTTTAATAGTCCTAAGTGTATGGGTACAATTTAGCCCATCTTTCTTTGAAAGTTCTTCATCATTTGATGTTATACCAAACCCAAATACGCGTGGTCTTTCAGTGTGTTTTTTTAATGTTGGGCAAGTCTATCGGATTGACGAATGCCGTTGCCAGGATTCTGTGCCAACAAATCTTTTCTATGTAGCTTTGTCAATATTAGATTCCGTCTACTGTCTGGCGATAGCTCAAAGTAACTAAAACATTCAGCCTCGATTTTCTCATAATATTGTATCTGTCATGTTAATGTTTGTCGGTTTTCCTTTTTTTTTCAAATACACATATTGATGAAATTGTACGTGTCTGTGCAGTTTAAGATTTGTGTTGAATAAATGTTCTTCAGAATCCTTTGCGCGCATTTATTTAAGATGTATAACGGACTAGGGGGATTATATATATATTGAATCTTGTTATAAGCAGCCACTTTCACACATTCAGTCATTTTAGCTATTATGTTATATTCAATGACAGAGTTGTTCCAAAGTTCCAGTCTTAAAGACGTGAAACCATAGACGTATTCAACATGTCTTTGCTTGAAGAATATTTGATATTTTTCCTGTGCGAGTTTCCATTTGTATGTCATCTGTTCAACCATATTTTGTAAATGAAATTAGCAAATATCACCTGGAGAAAATAGCGAGTAGTCATTGTTAAATTTTCCAAATCCGGTTATATCCAATCTCGCCAGACTATAAAAAAGCATGACCTATGTGCACCAGACATTTCCGATCTTTATATTTATTGTACGTTGGACCCAGTTAGCAAATGCTGGATACAAAGCTTGAGTTATAAAAACACACTAGTTAATACATTATGAGCAAGGTCTTATGGTGATTTAAAAAAATGATGTAAACATATCATATATGTTGTGTTTAAAAAAAATACAAGTACACATACAATTATCATTGTTTTCTCTCTCTCTCTATCTCTCTTTCTCTCTCTCTCTCTCTCTCTACAAACTCTGTTCTAAACATTTATAAGAGTCCCCCAAATAAATGATCATAAACTGACCCGTACAGGCGTATTTAAAGTGAGTTTATGACATGAAATATCTGCCTTTCATGAGTCATTTGCATATTTCCAATACGAATCAAATAATGCTGAAACGTTTGGCTACTCAAGTTTTTTGGTTTCTAAAATTAGTGTCATTGATAACCACTCGCGATCAACTTGGAGGATAAAATCTCTTTATTATAAAGCATGATACATGTTACATAATGATTTTACACATTATCGATCATTCTGTCCTGCCAGGGTACACTTCCAGCTGGTGAATTGCACCAATGCTTGATAAGGTTCCTCTGCTTTTTGGCTTCTTTGGATGCTCTGTTGGGTACTTTCAGTTGCAGAGTATCTTCTAGGTTTCGCCCCATTCTCCTGGAATCACTTGCCCATTTTGCATTTATCTGTCCAAAAGCTTGTTCTGCATGACAGGAGACCGGCTGCGTATCATGGTGTGGAGTAGACTACAAGCCTTGACAATAAGTTTTACTGTTTTATTGTTGTCAATATTATTTGAAATCGATTTGCCAATATGCCAAATGTATTTTCCACCACTCTTCTTGACCTTAACAATCTGTAATTGAAGATGCGCTCTTCCCTTGTCATATCCGTTTACTGTATGGTTTCATCATGAATGTTCTCAGGGAGAAAGCATCATAACCCAAAATGAAGTAGGGAACATCATGTATGTCTCCAAGCAAACTGCATGTTGTGATAGTTTGAACCAGAGGCAAGGTGACGTAAGATAATTGCCACCTTGAGACCAGGCTCCAAACTATGTCTGTAATTTTTTTTTGGAAGGCACTTGGATCTTCATTCCTGAGCTCCACCATTAACCTTCTGTAGATACCCAGTTCTGATCGTCTGGCCCCCATGGCCTCACCTATAAAACCCGTTTTCTTTTTCTTTGTGTTTGCCTTTTTGAGTATTTGCCTCACATGGAATAAATGATGGTTGTGTGCTTGAATAGCTGCTATAATAACAATACGCCTTCGGCGATCCATTTGGAGATGTCCATATATTGACAGCTGGACTGTAAATGATTTAAAACATAATTTGCATGAATTTATATATAGATTTTGATATTCGTTTTGTGTTTGTGATATTATCGCTCACGTATCGCTTCGTGATTGCAATGCAAACGCAAATCACACGTTTTTATACGCTTTATTCGCTTTTCGGTATCATAGTTAGTTATTTATACTTAATACACACGCTACACACCCTATATGCATTATGTACTAATTCGCTTGTAATCCGCAACACATTGTCACTTACGGAAATTTGCGGAAACTTACTGGATATGGCCGGATGCACAATGAATGTTTTGCGAATGCTTTGCGTTCACTTAACGAATTGATTACGAACATTCTTCCGCAGCCAATGTTTTGAACAGGGCGTTCGGATGTGTTGCAGAAAAACAGACGATTGCGAACATTTGAGAATGTTCCCCCGAACATTTTCCGAGTGTTTTCCGAATGGTGCGAATGTATTGCACATGTTCTGCGGAAGGCCTTTATCATTAAGCCACCAGGACGGCTTAATCAAATACAATTATTCCAATTTCTATTTCTTATAACAATAAACAATACCAGAACACTTCAAGTTATAGTAAAACACACTTCACGGCATAAATTCAAATTACAATACAAGCAGCTTCAAACCAAATATCAATGAGAAAGAGTGTGAGTCCTTGTCAACGCCGTTATTTAAAGCACATCAATCTAAAAGTGATTGAATTATTCCATTCACTTCTAGATCAAAGCAGTAAACAGGATTCGAAATTTTGCAAAGATGCTCTCATAGGGACTAACTAAAACAGCTTTCACAAGTTTTTTAATATCAATTTAAAAACAGAGTTATGGCCCCTTTGAGTATGTATTTGTTAATTTTTTGAGAGCACGCTGTGGTCCTATAGTCAAAGATATGAATCTGAATTTATGCACAGGGCCTAAATTTGTGGGTCCCTTAAAGCTGGAGTCTAATCTTTTGAAAACAAAACAATTTTGTCAGAGTTATTTCCCAATTACGATTTTTCGGGTACTTTATTTAAGCAGTGGACGCATCGTTGTGAGTAAGACTCTGAAATATCGCACACATGCTCTTCAAAGGACCTAAAAATATTTTTCTCAACTTTTTGAAAAATATGTATACAGCGTTATAGCTCTTTAGTTGTTTGCTATGTTATGTGTTACTTGTGTCTGATGTGTATGGTACTAATTTTTCAAGTTTTACAATAAAATGTTATTTCAGTAAGTCGTTTCAGACAGAAAATTAGATATTTTTTTTCTTCTCTGAAAACTTTGGTTCCTGGTCGGTTAGAGACTAGCAGAAAACATGTGCCAGTTGTCGGATTCAAACCCAAAAACTCTCGTATGTGAGAAAGATACGTAATCATAATACAGCCCCGTCGAATAAAAGAGAGATTCTTTGCGGAGTTAAAGATTATGAAATTGAGGGTATTTATTGATTCGTTTCCAGGATCATCAAGTAGCCAACTCTGTCTTTATCAAATTCGTCTAAGAAGGAAGAAAGGAAAGCTATGAATTATGTGATAAAAAACGTTAGAATAATGAATGACACTTTTGTTGTGTCTGTATAAGAAGAATCAAGTCTTCTTTTTCGTCTATTGACAAAGGAGTCTGCGTCATGAAAGCCGCCTATACATTAACCAAATGACGAACCAAACATATGTCTGAGTGGCCGGCCGGTAGTTTACTGGTGAGGATACATGAGTGATCTCATGGTAGATGGAAAGGACTAGCTTGGATACAAGACGTGATATGGGATTGATATAATATGGATATGAGAAGGAGAGAATATAACATGTTGATAATGAAGAGAAATTAAAAAGAAAAACATAGAAACAATGAAGAAATACAAATCGATCAGGACATTGGAACATTTCAAATCATGTTTTGTTGTCCCTTTAATTCAAGTATACGTCCTCCTTCTCTTGAGTGAAGCTAGTGGTGGTCGAAACCCTCTCGTTTTTTTGAAAGTTGAAATTCATCAGCAGCCTCGCATGGCGCGTGTAGTTAAGAGATCATATAAAGACTTGTCGGTTCAAGGTCAATTCACCTTGACTAAGCACGATGTACGAGTTGTGCTACACCTTACATCATGTGTCTGACATCACGTAAACATATCTAAGGGCCAGCGTCAGTGATATAACCTTCCGTGTGTCAATGAAGACGCAAACTACGTACGTGTCTATGTTTACTGGTTTTACCTTCTTGATCAGATTGAAGAACCCTTTAGATTTTCTTTGGGCATAAGCTTCGGTTATTTTAGCACATTCATTTTCCAACCATATTTTTTGTCTTCTCTGATTCTTGTTCTTATTTCTTTTTTAAGACTTTTGTATTCTTCTTTCTTATTATTTCTTCTTGCTTTACTCTTTTCCATTGCTAAATGAATAATTTCATTATTTAGAATGATATTTGGCTACTTATTCTTCTTCCTGCCGAGGCAGTTTTCAGCAGCTTCTGCGTAGGCATTGTTTCATGTCAGTCCAGTCTTTTAAGAGTACGCTAACATTTCAGTAACAAGTTCAAAATTGATGGTAAAACATGACTAAAACGTTATCATAAGTGTCCTCTATTTGTACTCTTTGATGTTTCATTTAGGTTTAAGGTCTTGTATGTACAAAGCTTCTAGGGTGAACAAATGACCTTCACCCCTGACTTGTTCAACTTTCAACTTTTTGAAAAGCTAAAAAGCACAATTAAGTAGACAGACACCAACGTTCGTTAAAAAAAATACATAAACGAAACTACATACATGCGTTGTAATGACTATTCACAATAAAGACATATAATGCGGAAAACGTGTTTTAATTAACAACTATTTGTCTTTAATGCTAGTTAATTCTAAACATTGCGTTAATAATCTTAACAAATGTTCAAGAAAATTGCATAATCTTTTATCAATATTTAATCTGCCCCTTGAAGTGGTTGAACACTACACGGATAAGACTTATTATTGGCCTCAGTTATATTCTGATTTTTACAATGGAAATGTCTAAAACCTCGTATCGACCCGATGTCAATGACAAGCTTTAAGATTCTAGACTTCCTTCCTTCCTTAAGAAAACCTCTTCGTTTACTTTAAGATACACATGATACAAGGGATTACCCTTACTTCCGATACATCTGGCTCAGACAGCGTTAAAGCTTCTAGAAATATCTACGCGTTATACTGAAATGATTGCAGAGTTTAAGAGAATTTCTTGTGTCTAGAAATCAATTCAGTGAAACTAGCTGAGTCAACGTTTTCAAATTAAAATTGTGCTGGCTAAGTTGATTGTAAAGCGCATTGAGGTTTTAATTTCAATCTCTGGTTGTGCACCTGTTAGTGGTCTAATCATTTTGATGTATTGCAATCACTTTTTTTATCGAATGTTTAATGTTATATGTAATTATTTTCTATTCTAAATGAACATTGATATATGTTGTTGGGTAAGGTGGTTAGCAGAATAAAGGAAGAAGAGAAAGTAATTCTAAAAAAGTTCTGACGAATCGAAATACCAGATTGACTTTAGGTCAGTAAAATAATAATTAATAAGGTCAGCGGATCAAGTCTCTAGGGTGAAATATTGATATAAGTAACCTTCTTTTCTTAGAAGTAACCTTTCTAATGTTGTGTTTATGTAGAGGACTAGATGCTAAAAGATGGCACCCTATGTAGCGTTAAAATACTGGATATGAACCCTGCTGATTTAGAGTTTTACGCGTCCTTATACATACTTTTACAAAAACCCAAAATAAAAACAGCAACAGCAACTACAGCAATAATAAAAAATCAACAGCATCAACAACAGCAGCAACAACAGCAATAGAAGCAACAGCAGCAACAGTAGCAACAGCAGCAACAGCAACAACAGCGAGAACAGCAGCAACGGTAACAACAGCAACAAAAGCAAGCAAAGACAACACATATATAAGCTCATATTGATGTTTTTAATTAATATAATTCATGAAACGTTTTACGTAAAGAAATTCAATACGAGCTTTGACCCCCTCCAACTCCACAAGTTAAAATCTCACCGTCCCCGCTCACGTAATGTGTATTATAAATCAAAATATGTAAATTCAAACCTTATCCCCAAAAGCTTTGTTTTAATGGAAGTCCAGTGAGTGTGGGGAAATTCTATAGTTCACTCATACATAATGTATGTGCTGAGCTTGATTATGTAAAATCAATTTTTAGCAACCGCATGAATGCAGTTGTATTTCTTTTTTGCTATATACAAAATAATAACGTTTCATGGAATAACCAATATACATTTTTGAGCTAATATGTTTGACCACATGATTCTTGAAAAAGACTTAATTAAATTAATGACTAAGATTTTTCATGCTGCTTTATAACAATTCCCCTTCCAATTGTGTCAAAATGTCAGCAAATCCCACACAAAATTGAATGATTATCTCTTCAAGGCAACTGTCGCCCTAAATAATCGATCGAATTGTTGGTTTAAATAAACCATGGTTTCTAAACATGGCCACCATTTCATCGTCTCCTGTCAAGTTCTTCAATTCACCACGAAATTTATTAGCAGAATCCCATTCTCAATGGCGGGTATCAAACAACCTCTTCCCGTTCAATCTTTGTCAAAGTCGCTGGTCTGTCCTGTTATTTCATTGGCCATCGCCCATCAATACGCCATGTTTAAAAGGGTCGTTTGTTGTTGACCTTACTTGTCACGTGGAATACACAGAAAACCTGATTGGTTAAGAAGAATCACGTGTCAATGTCAATGATTTCCTACTTAAATGACAAACAAGGTTCTGATGTCTTGATGTGACGTCTTCATCAAATCAAGCTATATAGAAAGAACGGGGAAAGAAGGAAGATACGTTGGGAAGAACAATACACTATTTTTGAATTGCAGTATAAATATATATTTTTTAATTTTTAATAGATGAATTTCATATGGTATTTTTCACCTCTTTAATATTCTGAAGTGATTAAAACTTCCAAATGACATTCATTGAGTACACAGACATTTTGATTAAAAAATCTGAAATTTTCATGAAAAAAGGTTTAAACCAACACTAAGTGCTTTGATTGATATATCTAAAAAGATGTAAAGCAGCTCCACTGGCTGTAGAGCGACAGCTTATTTTCCTCATTTGGAAAACAAATAACCAACACCTAATGGACCCCTGCGTCCAAATAATAAACATGAGCTAGAATTATAATATTTGTACTAGGATGATTAGGAAATTGATATTGGTAAAAATCAACAACCAATATGGTAAATAACTGTTTTTACCACCATAAAGAACACCACAGGTCACCGACGGTGTCTGGTTAGAATTTCAGACGTTTGGCGAGGTCTTCTGTGTCAGTGCTTGTTATTTTATGGCGTTCATCATAGTGTGAAGATTGGACATTGATTTTTCTACATCCTAGATTGAAGTGTTTTAGTACGATCTGGGCGATGCCAGTTTAGTAGACTCAATTACCGCTAGTCAGGAGAATAAAATAGAAAACTGTCATTGCTGTAAGGGCTTTGATCCTTTCAATAAGAAAACAAAATAAGATAGTTCTTGTCCTAATCACAAATAAGTGGGCTCTTTGAGGCTTTTCAGTTTTTGGTGAACGTATGGCCATTTACTGACAATGCCGTGATGGTGACTTCAGTTCAAAGGGTGCGACATGAAATAAACAATAAGGATTTTTAACTTATGTATTGCGTACTCTATTCTATTCATGATCAAGGTGATGGTTATTTCTGTCTCTTATTTTCATGCTTTGATATCTTCGAGGCTTTTGGAAAATATGTTT
>JAUUEB010502477.1:0-10288 GCA_032362205.1 Clione limacina
ATAACCTGTAAGTGCCAACTCAGAATGTGATAACCTAAGAACCTGTAAGTGCCAACTCAGAATGTGATAACCTAAGAACCTGTAAGTGCCAACTCAGATTGTGATAACCTAAGAACATGTAAGTGCCAACTCAGAATGTGATAACCTAAGAACCTGTAAGTGCCAACTCAGAATGCGATAACCTGTAAGTGCCAACTCAGAATGTGATAACCTAAGAACCTGTAAGTGCCAACTAAGTATGTGATAACCTAAGAACCTGTAAGTGCCAACTCAGAATGTGATTACCTAAGAACCTGTAAGTGCCAACTCAGATTGTGATTACCTGTAAGTGCCAACTCAGAATGTGATAACCTGTAAGTGCCAACTCAGAATGTGATAACCTAAGAACCTGTAAGTGCCAACTCAGAATGTGATAACCTAAGATCCTGTAAGTGCCAACTCAGATTGTGATAACCTGTAAATATGTACAAATATACATCTCCTTGGAAGTACAACGAAATTACATGTGATTTAAGGTTGTTAATTATCTAGTTTTTTTAGGAAGATCTTGGACCAATCAGATTAGGTCCTATCCTTCTTTGAGTACATAAATTGCGTGATATAGTCTGAGTCGTCTCTAGAATAGGTTTTTAGAAACACTTTTTTGTATCCTTACCAGATTGATAGAAACAACATGTTTTTAGAATTTCACATAACGAAATGATATTGAAAAGCTAACACGTGTTTAACCCTAGAATTACATTTGGTAGCTGTTATTTCTCATTTTTTCACCCAGAAGAATACTAAATCTTTTCCAAATGTATCACAATTTTATGTGGAAAACTAGCACATAATACCAATGATTAAATTTGCAATTTCATGATATCGCTCTAGTCTTACGCTCTTATGTTATGGGTTTACAAACTTTAAGAGTCATTTTTATCGAAGACCCTGACATCCTCGAAAATTTCAGATGTTAGTTGCAGCAGGATTTACCTACGTCCTTCCAATAAACGTGAGCACTCACAGTAGTAAGACTAATGATATCTATGAAGTCACTGCTTATAGACGAGCTCTGAAGATCAGACAAGAAAACTAAATTATGATTGTTTGGCTCACATTAACACTTGGTGTATAATTAAATCTCAGGACAAGGTTTCTCATGAAGAAGATATACATGTTTAAATAGAGAAGATAAAATACGTGGAATGATTTATATTAATCTTAAATTGTTCAGAGTTGATGAGCCGCTATAATGGCCGATGACGGAGCCTCAAAGATAAATTAGAATTCTAAAAATGTATGTCTTGTGTGTAATATAACCCTAAATATTGTTAAATAACGTTTGCTTCTAAATGTGTTTATTGTTATCATATCATGAAATTTATTTGATTTTCAAAATAGATAAACAAGGAAATCAAATTGTTTTCAAATGTTTATCTTTAATCATAGAAAAAACGATGATAAGCTTGCTTTCAAACCATGCTTCTATTAGATACAGTCAAGATCTTAATTCAAGGTCAGCATGATACAAACAACTGAAACAGCTAGATCAAAGACGAATTCAAGTTTAGGGTGGGATTTAATTATTAAATGAGAATCATTTATTATCGGGAAAACTACGTAACTGATTTATCTGCAAAAGCTTCAAGAAAAAAAAAATGAAAAAGAAAATGTCTTTGTGTCAAAGAGTTGTCTTCAAATACTAAATATAACATTTTTAAGCATCAAAACTCCTGTCAGCTTAGACAACTTGTGAATGTATTTAAGGAAAGAAAAATATTTTCTTTTCAGCGACCGCCATTTTGTTACAAGCCATAATGTCTTCAATTTCATATCGTCACAACATTTTATTGGGACTAAGTTTTAAAAGAGTTAAATCATAAACGCAATGTCACATTCTGTTTTGGTAAGAAGTTATCATTATCTTTAAAATTGAATACGAGTAACTTTACAAATTTGCATAAGCATTATTATTATAATTATGCATAGTTTACTTTTTAACTTTATACTATGGCAATTTTAATCCTGTGATAATTCCATTTTAAACTAGATATTTGTGAATGTTTTGCTGTTATCTTTGGATGTTCGGTGAGAGATTGTAAGTGACATTTCCGTACGCGCTTTGAGCTTGGCCCTGCTGAGAGAAAACGCGCTAAAAATTGAATTATTATTATTATAACTAATGTCAAATGTAAACTTTTCCTTTGTTGCTTTATTAAGACATTTAGTCTCAGCCTTATGGCATTGATTTATACTGGGAATATTTTTTTAAAACTGTTATTCATTTCACAGAAAAAAGAAAACTATTTCTTTATCAGGGATTCATTTAGCTTATGACTATAAGAATCATACAGCATATGTTATAATTCATTTCACACCAACAAGCCCAATCAAAGATATCTTTGCAAAGCGTCTCATCATTCAAAAAGAGTCTTGACACAACACTCAAGGCCATCAGAAGCTTTCTTATGTTTCTTATTTGAAGACTGTACTCATCTAAAAAAGACCAAAAAGAGTCCTAAAAGCACACAGCAGGAGCAAAAACCACGGCCGTAGGGAAATCGAGAGAATAGAAGAAAAAAATGTGACAAGGCTTTGAGACTAATAAATCAGGTTATAAACCAACTGTGTGGAGCAAAACGCCTTAGGACAAGATTGTGAAGAACCTTGAGACGAACATAAGATGTCTACGATTGACCCAATAAGTCACGTCTGACATGAGACTTTGGATCAATTATAAAATCAATTATAAACCGTCAATGGTCTGTTTGTGCTTGAGCGTTAGAAAGGAGAAATAATCGTTAGAATGCCAAAAAATGGCAAAAATGAACCAAAATAGAATATCTAGAACGAGTACATTGGCAATTAAAAAAAGAGCAAAATCTCTGGCTATGACGTTAGAGGATGCGATCTTGTTAGTAAAAATACGTTAATTTTGGGATTTGTATAATTAGCCTATGCTTCAGAGAGAGGATTATATACAAATGCAACCGTTAATAGGTCTGGAACTACATGATTTTAGTGTCAGGTCATGTAATCAGGTCCCAGTATCCAGATTCAAGCAACCATACCAAGTAGAAAATGACTAAATAGCCATGTATATCACTTTTCTGTATAACTCATACCAAATTGAATTGATGGCTGACAAATTTCTGGCCGACAGAACTTTGTCTCCTATGTAAAGTTAATGTCGGTCTCATGTAAAGAAGAATACTAAGTAGTACATTCACTATTCTGGTATATATTTTATAGCTTCCATGGAGAGTTGAAAAGCTCGATGTGCGATCTTATTAAAGTTTAACGTGAGAATTTGCTTGTTTACCTAAAATCATGGAGTGAGTATAATATATTTTTCAACGAGAAAGCTACTTGACGAATCAGTCGCCGTCTGTTCCTAATGTGTTCATTTCATTTTATATCTAATAGGCAGTGTTGTGGTCGAGTAGTTCGGTAGACTACTTGAACAGAGTAGAGTAGTTAGACATTTCCAACTACTCGAGTAGAGTAGCAACTCGAAAAAAAATCTAACTATAACTACTCGAGTAGAGTAGCTACTCGAGTAGTCTTTGATGTAAACACATCGATGTGTAAAAATGACGACGTCGTCAATGGACACAGTGAATAAAAAGTGCAGGGGATTGTAGTGTGTCTAATAATTAATCTGACCTTTAAAAACCCGTAAGATTACTTTAAAACATCTAAAATTGATAACTGTATCTGAAAATCTTTTCAAAATATGTGTTTATTTCATAATTGATAATGTTTTTGGGGAAATAAAATGATCTGCGCGGTAATAGGGCCCGCATGACTGATGCACAAAAGGGGTAGTTGAACTCTTTCGGGACCGATTTCTCTTTTAAAATGTTTAAGTTTATTGGTTTGTTGTGTTTTATCTCTTTTAAAATAGTTACATTTTCTTTTTTGAAAAACCCTTTTGAATTTTGACTATTTTATCTGTGTTTATCGGCTGTTTAAAGCTTAGGTGCGCGGAAATAGATCTCAGAACATATATTTATTGTAAAAATACAATGTGTCCCCTTTTAAGCTCTTCTTACAACTCTTACTGACTCAAGGGAGCTGCTGCTTTTAAAACGTTGCGCCAGCATAATTCTCAAGCTTGAGTCATCTGGCTAAACAGAAGAAGAAGATGAAGAAAATTTGTGCTTTCTTCAAAATTAGTAATGTTTTGGCGGAAACAAATTGATCTGCGCAATAATAATAGGAATCACTTGACTTATAACAATGATGTAAACAAACGGGAAGTGGACCTTTTTCTAGCCAAATTTCTTAAAAGAAAAAGTTTTAGTTTATAGTTTTGGTTGTGTTGTTAATAAATAGTAAAATTTTCTATTTAAAAAAAACTTTAAACATTTGACCAGGGAATTTGAGCCAGAACCGAGGGGTTTTCAGCTGGAATAAATGGCGATGATGGACTTCCGGTAAGAATGAAAGTGAGATTACCCACTACCCATAAATGCTCCTCCTCACTCGATGGTCCATATGCAGACGAGTATTAAACAAAGTCTGATAGGCTGGTCCGACATCTAGAGTATTAATAGTGTATATCTATGATTTCATTCTTATATAGCGCGTACCTTTGGGAAATTATCGGAGTGCGCTTTCTGAACGGAAGGAAACATAACAATGAGTAAGATGGCGACATAAAGTCCATTGAACTATAGACAGAGTAAAATACTCAACAATATTTTAAAACCGTAGAATGTACCAAATTACGCCAAATGTACTCAGTTACCACCTTTGATATGCAATTAATCACGATTGGTTACTAGGTGGCCATATCTAAGCTCAAACAAAAAATTATAACTAAATGCGCGCTGTTTTTCTCGATTAGATAATTATGTTACGCCCGGTAACACATTTTTATCATTTGACAAATATCGTATCTTATACGGATCCTGGCCGTCGACTTCTCTAATTTCTCTAAATATCTACTTTTTCTTCTGGTCGGAGGTTTTCGTAGAGGATCTCGCTCGGCGGGCCCTGTATGGCTTGGTTACGTATGTTATTTCACCGTGGCTTTCGTGTTCGGAAACCTATTTGAGAAGAAAATATAGCAAACCCATCGTCAATGTTAGGTTATTGCTTGATCAACTTTACTACTGTATAACATGATTCTCTTTGGAAAAGTCCTGCTTTCATGTTTTGCTTTTTCGATGTATATTATTTTACTGTTACCAATGTCCTTAGTGGATAAAAAGCTATACTTATGTCTGTGTTTACGAGAAGTTCAAACGGATAGAGAAAAGCGTCAGTATACGACTATCCCAGCAGGCAGTTGGCATCAATATGTTCTGTCAAAGTCTGAGTACATTGATGTCATAGCGGCAGGTTATTCTAAGAGCTTAGTTTTGTAATCGGACAGGTTTTACAGCGTCTTCAGATTTTGGATTTAAATATTTAATGTTGTCTGGGTCTTTCCCTTTAGTTATAGCTGTTTGCTTTGAGCATGATGATATTTGTCGGCGTGCTTCAACACAGAAGTAATGATAGAAGGATAAGAGTTTGTATTATATTATAGTTGTATTATATTATAGTTGTATTATATTATAGTTGTAATTTTGTTCGTTGATTCATCTCTCGTTTAACAGGATCTAACCCACTTAAAGGCACCTTTTAAGACCTTCAATGAACAAAAAACATAAAAAATAGAATGCACGTATGTAATTGAATATAGTATTACTAGCGACTTTATCGCCTCGGTGTTAACCGACTTTCTCTAAAAAATTAGCTTAACAGAAAAAGAAGAAGAACAACAACAAAGTATTAAAAGAACAAAATCTCCATACTATTTCCAAAGCATAAATACTATTTTTCACTAATTCAGTGTATATTGTTATAGATACAGCCGTTCCTTAAAATAAATTCAATAAATCATTAAAGTCATAGGAATAGTATTATTGTTAGATAAGGCTGCGCACTCATTGACATATGTCATCGTGAAATGTCAGTAAACTACATGGTGGTTGTGTATGTGAGAATTATTAAGACAAATTTAAAAAAGTGAAATTATCGACATGTAAACGTTTGTTTCTGAAAATGCAATGACAAAAATGTGCAAGGTCTTAAGTATATATGAAGAAGGATTCAACACAATAAACGAAAAACACGTGGACAAAAAAGCAGACCTTAAACAAAGGGAAAAATTCAAGAAATTATTCACAACAAATGAAGAAACAAACCCCTCCTATAATTCTTGATTAAAGAGCAACACCTGATGTAAAGGACCTTTCAAGCTCAACCAATGATTGCTCAATGAATTTGACTTCAAAATCGTCTACTTTGACTTATTAATACAGTAAAATTCATTACTATTGTGTGAAATAGAATGAGCATATAAAATCTCTATGAGTTGCTAGTTCGACTTTTGGTGTGTACAGCCGTGAAGTCTTATTTTTACTACAATATAGAAGGATATAAGGGAGTAACGACCGTATTCTTAAAATCTGTTATATCACTTAATCGGAGTCGTAATTTAACCAGACTCCTTTCAAATAAAAACTTGTAATTATAACTGTTAATGCATAATTGCAATACTCAGGTCATTTGCATATTCATAAATATTAAAGAGCGTTTTAAAATTGAAATAGATAAGTTTTTACATTGTTAAAGTGTCGTTCAGTATATCCAATAATTATCTCGATTATTTTATTTGTAATATAATACGTGTTAGTACAAAGTATTAATGACACCATTAAAATACGGACAGAGCTCATATTTCCTCCATATCAATGACATCATCTTTAATGTGATATAATGACATCATCTTTAATCTGATATATCTGAATAATTATGATAACAACAAACTTGGACGTAAACTGTAAATAAATAATCTAATGACATGAGTCACTTGTACATCATGACTTGAGTCACTTGTACATCATGACTTGAGTCACTTGTACATCATGACTTGAGTCACGTGTACATCATGACTTGAGTCACATGTACATCATGGTTTGAGTCACTTGTACATCATGACTTGAGTCTCAGCTTTCGTATTTTAACTTCACTTAAGAAGATTACTTAACTGTCTTAGCCATTTTGTAATTTAATATCAAAATAATACCTGTTAACAGAGGGTGACTAAACCGTACTTTTTTATTGACTAGGATAATACAACAATAAAATATTCTCGAACAAAGAAAGGGAGACAAAGAAAATAGAAAAACAATTAGCAGCCATTTTTTTTCTTTTCAATGATATAAGTATATGATCAATAGAGTTCATGCAAACTGAGAACTTATAAATACAATGTCATTACTTGCTTGGATTATTTTACCACTAAACGGTGTAATTGAGAAATATGAAGCGAGTTATTATCTACAATTAATGTCTTTATCTGTTGTTTAAATATAACTTCAGTATACGTACGGAGGACATAAATAAACAATCGTCTATAATTTCTTTTTACGCTAGACATGTTTAGTTGAGACATAAACGTATACTTAAATTTGTAAATAGTGTTGAAGTATGTTGAAATGATTAAACAGCAGAGTAATTCAGGTCGTTGTGTTTACTGCTACTGGGTCAGTGTATAAATATGGACCTTTGCGCAAGACATGGTTCAATATGTCACGTATGGGTCTAGTAAACACTTTTCGGCAATGACAGCAACACTGACCTCAGTAAAGGTCATGGGGGTAAACAAGTGCCGGCTCCGGAATATGTTGACTGGGGGCAAGGGGCAAAGGTTTACAGGGACCTTGTATGGGCGCTCTATTGTGCGAGACTATGAGGGGTTCCGAAGTCATGTGTTTTCTTATGATCTATCATTTATTGTATATATTTGCTGTAATTGTTTCGACATTCTTTCTGTTCAACGCATAGAACTACACTTTCATTTTACGAAGCGTAGAATTTCTTTTGAGTTATTGCTAAAAGGAATTGATCTTCAACTGCACTCAAATGTAATTATCCAAAAGACACGCCATACCGTGTTGGATACCACCATCTATTTGATTATAATTATGCAATATTGTTTGACGGACTGGGAGCTATTCATTTACCGAGATGCATTGCTACTTCATCTAGTACTTCCAGCAGGTTCTTCAACATAAACACATCTTTTCTTACACATGCTCTCATGTTCTAAGTTCTGTTTGCAGAGCTGAGGGCACATGATTTAGTAACATCGTAAACAGCTTGACAAAGGAATGGGATAACTGGTCGATATGGAAGCTAAACATGGCGATACAAAAATGTTTTTTTAAATTTGTTACCGATGAATTATTTCAATTACCCTTCCTCCAAAGCACATCCAAAAGTGCTGATATTTGCCAGTTCTGAATTATTTATCGTTCCGGCTGAATCAAAGAATGTCTCCCATAAGAACTGTTATCTGTTTTATTATGTCTTAAGCACGTTCCTTATATCTCATGTTTATAATTATGTTATGTAATTTTAACTGTTGTAATTTACCAAATTTATGGCACACTCGTTTGATATCGATGGATGAATATCGATCTTGTTAAAACTCGATCAAAATTTATTCATCGATATCAAACTCGTGTACCATAAATTTCGAATAGAAGCTCAGCCAGGAAGCTCAGCCAGGAAGTATTCACTGTAACGTATGGCTGTATCGTAATTGTCCTTGTTCAAATTTATGTATTATGTTATCTTGTTTCAAATCGACATGCCTATAACGGTATAATATTTTGAACAGTCAGAATAATTGACTATATTAGTATGTTTCATTTTGTTGAACTGTTTTGAGCTTCTTTTCACCCAAAAATGATCACTGTCTATCTTCAAGAAGAACTGACGTAATCAGCTACAATTAAAAGGGCCGCAAAACATGTCTGCAGGGAGATGTTTTTTACTCATGAACATAAACATTGTCTTTATTTAACGCTTGACATTTTTTCATGGTTGTTTTACCATTCAGAGAAATAAACACCAAAGTGTATCTCTTAGAGGTAGCAAAGGGATGAAGATTGTTTATCAAATTGGAGAATCCTTCATTTAGCAAAAGTTAATGTTTTAGATCTTTTCAAAAAAATAAGAAAAACATTCTTTACAGAATCATATAGAAATGTTCCATATACCACGTTATTTGCATAACAAAAGTATGAAACATTTTACTGAATAAACCCACAGAAAATTGATTTGATCAACCCCGAATGTCATTGAACTGAGTCTTTAATTATATGTTCATTATATATTCTGACGTATTTATAACGTCTGCGGGCCAAAGAGAAATCAAGTTAACCGCGACAATTTGTAAAGTTATCTAGGTAACAGACGTGTAGTTAATTGAGGTCAACCAGCTTCCGGATTATCCGGTGAATAAGACATTTTTCAATATCGTTTTTTGTCTGAACTTCTGTCATTGCCAGATTTCCTGAGAGCCTGTAGGAACATGAAGTCTATGGGTTATATTTAGACAGTCTTTCTGACCTCAGGGTTTCCGGTTGAGTGTTTTGATTTATTCATTTGTTTTGTTACTAGTTAAATGAAAGTGTCTATAATAATGTCTGTATAATTGATGATTTTATTTTGTGATTGGGTCTTCCAGATAAGTAAGAAAATAATTTTTAGAGACAACAGGCACGTAAACATACAAAATAATAATATTAGGGCAAAACTGTATTTGAGGGGTGGCATGATAGCTAAAATTATATAATTATCCTAATTTTCTTCATCATCTGGTTCCACACTGCACACTCTATGAATTTGTCAACAAAGGTCACCCAGAATAGAATAAATATCTCCTCAGCCTCATGTTGATGAAATATCCAATACGACAAATCACACCATCCGTTTTAATAGTTGAAATAAATAAGCTGTCACTGTCTTAATAAATTAACCCAATATCACTCTAGAGGATTCTAAAAGAGCGGGATAGAAGGAAAATTCCATTTTTTATCTAATATAAGATTTCACTTTAGCATAGAAACATTAGATGGAGATTTTAAACATGTAAATTATATCAGATCACTTTAAGTAGAAGTTAGAAAAGGCAGAGAAGTGACTAAACTTGTTATACACATTATTCTTTTCTTTGACACGGATGTGGATAAAGTATCCTAATGATCAAGCAAAATTATTCGATTTAGTTTTGTTAAGTGTTCCTAATTAGGTTGTTCAATTTAAATGACATCTTCAAAATTTTCCTTCATGGTAATATTCACCTTAAGAGACATCGCAGGCAAGTTAATCAAATGTCAATTACATTGGTTACTTAATACACATCGCAGGCAAGTTGATCGAATGTCAATTACATTGGTTACTTAATACACATCGCAGGCAAGTTGATCGAATGTCAATTACATTGGTTACTTAATAC
>JAUUEB010502488.1:5046-18334 GCA_032362205.1 Clione limacina
CTATACTCACTACAGGCGCGTAGCCGGGGGGGCATGGGGGAATGCCCCCCCCCTATTTTGATCCAAAATGCTATAGTTTTGCAAATTTTTTCAAAATTTCCTCATTTTAGATGCAAAATGCCATAAATTTGCACCATTTATTACAAATCTCAAAAGGTTTGGCCGCTTTGCGGCAATTGTTTCAATTATATCCCCCATTTCCAAAATCCTGGCTACGCGCCTGACTCACTATAAAGTTATAAGTTCATTATGGGTCAATACAATTCAATTGAGTTTATAAATGAAGACATGTGAGCAGGAGAAGACAAATAGGTTGAGAGCAAACCAAGAAGATATACCCATGTTTAAACAGTTTTGCTTTTTCCTCTACTCGAGTATGTCCGCTATTGGAGTTCAGGACAATAATTCTATTGAATATTGATGATTTTGTGTCTACCTCCTCAAGGTCGTAGTTTCCTATGCCAGCGTGTGTAGATAGCAAGGAAACTTGTTATGAATACAATAGAAACACAAGTTCCCCGCGTCATGATTGACGACCAGTAAGGAGAATTGCTGTAACCGGGCAGTTATTTCTGAATACGGGAGTTGTTTGCTCAAGGCCTTTTCGCCCTTTTCCTCTAATGGTATTCAAGCATTTTGACTTTTCGAGTCAAACTTATCGAATCAGACACGCAAAACATGTTTTAGAGGGGCGTGTTTAAGCGGAAAATCCATTTTTGTGGTAAATTTTTGATATCTTGTCAAAATTTGACAACATTTTATATTTGCTTTTTGAGAGGTTTTTTACTGCTTTCGGTGTCATATATAATATCAATAATGCTGAAGAATCCAAATACATAGTAAAAAAACGACGCTTAGCAATTCGATGCATTGTCACCAACGTAATTTTTGGGTGAATTTAAAGCCCTCTACAAAAGCTGCTGACTTAGCATATCTATCGAGAATATTTTCTCGTTTTTTTATGTTGTCAAACAACCTAGGAAATATATAAATCTGAATCTGACATAAATGCATTTTTGGGTCAACAATTGACTTAAGTTGTCGTGTGACGCCTTTAGTTGTTTAATTTATTTTTACCTCCCCTGGCATGGTCAAGAGAGTATAAGTAGAAAATTCCCTGGTCGTTGTTAGTGTTTAAGCCCTTGATTCCTTTGCTCTGTCAATGTTTAAATTCAGAATCAGAAATTTTGTTTATTTTATATTTGGTCAGAAAAATACCAAAGAAGGTGCTTTTAATTACTTATAATATATCAAAATACAGCCCAGAAAATAATACAAATCTCTCACCAGAACGGTTAAATTTTAAAGTTGTCTTGACATATAAATATTAACGCACTAACCACATACTCAGCTTCTGAAAAAGAGATCTATACAAAAAAGGATACTGGTTTATTATTCAAAAAGCACAAACAGCATAATCCACCACTCAAAAAGATAATAAGCTAAAAGCAGTGTCGGCATTTAACCAAAATACACTAGAGCTGCTCAAACAAGGGTCTTAACGAAAAGTATTATATTGTCATATAGACCAAATATTCTTACTACATACTCCCCTCCTCAAATGGAGGTCTTAATTAAAAGTAGTCTTGGCATGTCAATTTCATTTTCCTCAACATCATTCGATCGTGTACCAGTCAACAACTGTATCGACATCTCACTTTACTAACTGTTGAAATTGAACCAACACCTGATCAATATCGGATCAATATCATTTCCGAAAGAGTTCGCTAGCAATTAAACAGTGAAATTGTAATGAGGTAAATGCTTAATTGCATAATAAAATCGGTTCAAAATAGGTTAAGTGAGAGGTCACACATTTAAATAGTTAGACCTTGATAATCAACATTTGCTTATTGGTTTATCCTTAAACATTTTAAAAGGTGTCCACAATTATAATGTTCTTTTTACAGTAATTAAAGTACAATTACATTTAAAGCCATCTACACGGATTCTAATTGTTAAATTGTACTATGTACTCTGCTCAGCGATGATAAGATTAAGCGTAAAAAATAAGTTAAAACAGTTTGTTTGTTTTGTGACTTTACTTAACATATTCATAATGTGTAAAATATAATTTTACTATTTTTACTAATTAAATTGTGTTCTGTGTTCTGTTCTTATATTGTAACTTAACTTCAGTAGCAGCTGTCTATGCGAGGTCTGCAGTTACATTAAGTAAAGAAGTATTACAATTTATACAATGTCTAATGATACATAGCTCTCCTATCGCGCAATTCTATGCCTTATGGCTTACCAAAACGGATTCATAATCTCAAATACTCCAAAAATCCCAACAAATAATGCCACTAATACACTCTATGCTTCTTGGATAATTTAAGGGGGTTGCCCCTAGACGCTTTATCTTAGAATATTACTATAGTATACGATGCCTAAATCCCGCTGCCTAATTCATACCTACTTGGTAGTGTGAGAAATGTAAATACATTTCATTTTCAAAGGTTCAAAATCCGGAGACTGGTTGTATTCAAACCCGTGGTCTCTCGCACACAAGGCCAACGAGACACAAGATACATCGGATATTTGCTATTCAGTGTGCTTTTTTGGGCCTATATAATATATACATGCAGTTATTATTTGTTTCTTGTTTTGGGTTTAACGTCTTCATTAGTGCATAGTGGGTTATATCGCGGTCGGATGTGTGTGTGTTTAAACCTTTTTCTATGCATAATTATATTGTGAATGGTATATTTTCGTGTGTCTGTGTGTCTGTCTGTTTACGCGATAACTTGAGTAATTTTTCTCGGATCTCTTTCATTTTTTGAAGAATGATAGAAACCAGGAATTGAATTTCTGCTATTTAAATCAAGAAATATTTGTAGAAAATTGATGGAGTTATAGCTCTTTTTGTGTTTTTTTTCAATATGTTCTATGTTAATTTGGCAAAAACACGCTGTGGTCACATCTTCAGAGTTAAAAATCTGAAATCTTGCAAAGAAGCTTTTCTAGTGACTATCAGCTTTAACAATTTTTTAAATAATCAACTTAAAAACAGAGTTATGGCCCCTTTGAGTATTTTGCTAAATGTCTTTGTTAATTTTTTGCGAACACGCTGTGGTTCAATCGTCAAAGATATAAATCTGAAATCTTGCACATGAGCTTAACTCGTACAAAGCTGTAGTCTAATGTTTTGAAAACAAAACAGTTTTGACAGAGTTATGTCTCTTTTATGTACGTTATTAAGGCATTGTACGCATCGTTGCGAGTAAGACCCTGAAATATTGCACACATGCTCTTCTAGGGAGCTTCTAAAAATATTGTGCTCAACTTTTTGAAAAATGTGTTTACAGAGTTATGGTACTTGAGTTGTTTGCTATATGTTCTTTGTTACTTGTGTCTGATGTGCGTGGTTGTTCTCTCTACGAGTACTCATTTTTCTAGTTGTTAACTATATTATTCTTGAAAAATACCCTTATAAAACATAACACATACCTGACAGGTAAAATAATAAAAACATGCCTGTAAGTCTTTTTTTCTAAACATTATTGTTAAATATGTTTTCTTGCACAGCACGCTGATAAAACGAAGCAAAAACCTGACTCATAGATAAGTACAAACAATTCTGTAAGTCCTTGAAATACGTAACAAATATGAACAGTCCAAAAATAAAGCCATACCATAAATCGACTCCAGCCGAAAATTAAAAAGATGTCTCGGAAGGAAACATGTGATAGTGATGACGTCATACTCGTGTTTGATCGTACGGTGGAGCAAACTAATTAATCAAGTTTTACGAGATCAGAAATCGAAGATGTGAAATTGAATGATTGGATCGAGAATTATATTTACTCTTTACAGAGAGTGTTTCTATATATTTTTACCCACTCGTTGAACTAACTTTGTGAATAATCTACTTAACATTACATCTTTAAAGTGTGATTTAGTCTACTATCTGACAGAGGGCCTTAAGTCCCTGACCCCCACCCCTTACTATTTCGTTATTAATTTGTCATATAACCTTAACCTTTCCATGGCAAATCATCTATCTTTTACTTACATAAAGTTAAAAAGTGCTTTCATTGCATCTAAATAAAATGAATTATCTTGAACACTTTTACTACGAACATATGTTTCCATGCAAACGATTTTGTATCGATTCCCATTTTCAAAGGGGAAGAGAGTGATGTTTAAAAAACTAAAAATGTTTTGAACTAATGTCTTGTTTTTTGACGTCTCAGTTTGAAAAAAAAAGAAAATCACGATAAAGACGTTTTAGAGGAATTAAAAGATAAAGGGTGTCATTGAGTATGTAAGTGTCACTATCATCACATAATTTATATCACGGAAATCAACAGGATATTACAAATAACATGCCCACTTAGACCCAACCGGTAGAGACGTCACCTCCAACTCATGAAACAGAATGTGAATTAAGAACACTATCCATAAATCTTGGAGAAATGCTATCATTACACGGATTTTGAAAATAGGACAAGCCGGCTGAAGTAAAGGAATGATTGCGGTAAATTTCTTTTTCTACCTGTATATTGAAATTAGTGAAACGGATGATCAACAAAAGTCTTTAATGGTAGCTTTAAACATTTTTTTTATCCACAACACCAGTCAAACTGTACTCTTAGCAGGACAACGAGCCGAAGATCACCTCAACGTGGCCAGAAAATGATTTCAAGGAAACAAAACGCTCGACAACTTTGTTGCTTTTGGTTAAGACAGTATAGACTGCCTGATTATTGATTAGAAGATGTGACCACAGAATGTGAGCAAAAATAACATAAAATAGCATATAGCAAAAATCTCGACAAGGGTCATAACTCTTGGAAAAAGGATAAAACTGTTAGAAACTATTTCTAGAAGGTCACTAGAACAGCTGTGTGCAAGATGTGTAGGTTCCTACTCCCAAAGATACGTACACTGCATTATGGAGTTACATGGAAATCATAAAAAGGACATAATTCTGTCAAAACTTTTTCGAAAACTTCGTTTGTTGATGTGACCACAGCATGTTGAAAAATTAACAAGGAAAATATATAAAAAAAACTCAATAAGGGCCATGACTCGACAAATATAATTTGATTTTTAAAGCGAATACCAAATATTGTTATACGCCATACTACTAAAAATGAAAGACATCCAAGTTATTGTGGTAACAGACAAACAGACAAAAAGGAAATATACATCGATTCACAATTAATTGTGTGATCAGAGAAAGATCTATTCTTGATGCCACATACTAGAAAAAAACATCGCCTTCCTGAAAGTAAAGTAATCCAAAGGCCAATTAAGCCATAGCTACCACCACTTTCCCACGTCAAGCCCTTTCGATGACTTATTATCGCCCTAAACTTTTGAAGAACACTAACCCTAAAAAATCGCCGTTCTGTCAGTTTATCTATTAATGAATACATATCCATGTTGTTGACTTGACTTGGATGTAGATTCTTAGCCAAAGACATGTAAGGAAATGAAAGCATTGCAGCACTCGCAATGAAAAGAACATCACAAATCCAAATAAACAGACCAGCATCCATAGAAGCAACTTACAACATTAACAAGTGAAACAACAGATAAGTATGAACATATTTGCTATGGGCAATGTCAAAACTGAAACAGCAATGCTTATATATTAGACCACTACGAATCAAATAGGCTTCCATCACTTGACTTATTCTACTATTTAATAGCCTAATTGATGTGTGAAGTATAAATGGTTATCATTGTATACATAACTCTCTTTGATGTCTCCCCTTTTGAGATCCAAAATTTTCACCATTTATAACTCATTTATTTTATTTTCTAATCATTGACTTGACACAAGCCAAGGGTATCCCCCCTTTTCAAATCCTGACTACGCGCCCGGCTATGTCTGTTTGTTTTGCCCGTAGCAACACAAGCCAATCAGACCTTACTTTAACGTACGTCAAACGACCCAAACCGAGTTTGCAGATGACAACTGACATATGATAAACATATGATTGTGTATAAGAGGTTTAAGAGCTTCCCTGTCTATCTACGCTATTTTCGAAGCTATCTAGCAAACAACTATTATCACACAGAAAAGATACATTTCTATAATAAAATGAAGTAATACAAAAAGAGAAAGCGTTAACAAATCAAGCAATATAACTAATGCATCTGAAAGCAAAATGATAGTATTACAAACTGAAGCTTTTACATTGATGCAATTATACTAAATTTCTCATAATATATTGTATGGCTATGGCCCGAATGAGCAAGAAATAATAGGGAAGTCATCAATTAGGAACAAAGGAATAACATGTACAGAATAATGGAAAACAACATAAGACAAATACGCTGGAAAGAAATATCAGAGCATGTCATCTTTTTTTATCTGATACTCATAATGATAATGTATTTGTGTTATTTGTGTGTGAAACAATCAGTAAGCTGAGTGTCCTTGGTTCTAGAACACATAATGCGACACAATGCTCACGTACAACAATCTGTTTTGTTCTTGATATGATGAGTGTATTTTAGAATGAGTATAAATGTATGCATTGTTGCGTTTGTGTGGTCAGTATGTCCAAATAATCTTGTGCTGTCTTCAAGAGGTATTTATAGTATTTCTGTACCCACGACACATTTTTTAAGTAAACAGACCAAATGGGACATATATTACGGTTTTTCGAAAAATGTTTAACAACCAAATTCCCTTTACACTGTATAGTTTTTTTGTAATACCTCGGCTGAACGAATCCCATGCTAAGCGGTAAGTTACCGACACAATGTCAGCATACTTTTACTATTTTTCGTTCGTCACAGTGTTAACCTGACCAATTTTTATTGATATTGGCAAAGAGACAGAGATCTTAAGGATAAATCCATGTTACTCATTTTTAGAAAACAACGAGTCAGGACAAGAGTGTATGTAATTATCTAATTTTGTTAAAGATAAATTTCCAATTCCTATCAATAATATCACGACTTTTATTATAGCCAATAATCTCAAGCACGTTATTGTTAACTAGCAACTTCATCACGTCGGCGTTAACCGACGTCCTCTAAGAATTCGATCAAAAGAAGACGAAGTAGAAGGATAAAAAGAAATTATCCAAAGACCAATCCCTCCTTAGGCTTTCAATGCATAAAAGTCATTAAAAAGAGACCGACCTGTAAAACTCAGGGGCTTTGCGCGGTTCGTAATGGCGCTTCACGCTAACAACCCCAACGGTTTGAAAAGAACAAAAAGAAAAAGAGTATAGTTAGACTAAGAAGTTATAAAAAGAAGTTGACCCCTGCAAAAAAAGCCAACATCCCAAAAGAGTTTGAAAAGCCTAGATATACGCCACTATATTCGCAAATATACCCCTAGAGTTTGAAGAAGTAAAATAAGAAGAAAGTGTCAAAATGCCAATTCCTCCTTCATTTCAATGCTTAAAATCGCACACATATTTGCATTTTCATATATTTTTTAATTCTATATCCATCTTTGGTATGTTTGTTATCCGATGTTCAAACTACAGGAAAATCCACACAGGCAACTTCTGAGGAAATCATCACGCAAGCAATCAAGCAAGCATACAATTCAACGTATATTGTTATAGATTGTCATTGAAAGCGCTGTATGTGGTAATATAAGTACATCGTGTTGAACCTTTTTTGATGAGACCATAAATCAGCAATGACAAAACATGTTTTTATCCGTAGCATGCCGAACCGGTATTCGAAAAAATATTTTGAATCGAAAGAAGTGAACCAATTGCTTGGCCAGCAGGAAGCCCCGATGTGACGCCACTTGACTTTTTCCTAGGGTTTTGTAAATAACCATTTTTTCAAGCAACTACTTAGTGACCTTGAAAACCGCATAAAGTGCATTCAGACATTTTGCCTTGAATTTCCACTTGTCATATATTGTCAATCGAAGTAACACACTTTATCAAACTAAACCGCAATAAATACCAAAGATTTCACTGAAAATTAGATGCAAATGCCTGTCTAACGGTTTCATAATCAAGTTTTAAAACCGTGTTATTTAAAAAAAAAGAACAATGTATAGCCTTTTAATTCTTTAATTCTTCTTTTAAAGATACCTCGGTTTAACAGCTGTTGAGTCTCCTTTAGAGTTTTAAGGTTTTACCGCCTTATTTGGTTATCTATTCAGTTTGCAAAGTACATATATACAAAACAGTAAAATGATTCTATTAGTTTATCTGACCATAAACTGGGCGATACACAAACTGGAGTAAATTGTATTGCCCTGGTCGATTTCTGGACTGTCTATGCCGAGACTAGTCTAATCAGATCTTTATCATTCTGACAGCTTCATCGTGACAAAGTCTATCAAAAACTAACACTCATTCATTCTATTTCCTCCCGTTTGTGAAGCCGACGTAATGTTCTTAGACATGAGTTTGTGCTGCCAGCAAACGGCTAATCTGACTGATTCAAACTGACCACCAAGTACTAATCAGGGGGCAACTGGTAAACCCCTTTATTAATGAGAGGAAACGATGAATGGTAGTTCTTCTGCTTTATACATGATGAATATTAGTAAGTGTTTATTTCTAGTATGTCCTCGGTTCTAAATGGTGTGTTAAAGCAAAGATAATGCATATTCTAAAGTGGTAGCAGCATCATTGCTACACCATGGATTGATTTCGTTTGTATCACATGTCTTCACTTGCCCATATTTATATTCACTGTCATTCTGGATCAACAGAGTTCAATTGAATTGAATTGTGGTAAAACAATTATTCTTGAATAGGTCTGATTTTACCAGTAACGTTTCTAAATTGTAACGATGATAACAGGCTTTCGTTACTGATAAACATGCCCAATTTTACAATTAACATCACTTTCATGATATATTATGCTTAATATTTCTCCTTCACACCGAGAAGTATAGATAGTTTGTATGTTTCAACTCTCTTTCATTAACGGAACAACATACAAACTAAGGACCAAATGTTGGGCAAGTACCGGTACAAAGTTAATGACTAAATTATGACTAATATAATATATGTGATCTTCTTTTTCTTGATGTAGTTATTCTATACTTTAAGAATGTGACCGTGTCTTTTTCTCTACAATATAATATCTACACATAGAACCGATTAGAACTGTTATCACGTTTTAGACTATTGGTTTCTTGTCATCAAATAACCATAATGTATAGTGACAGGCTTCTAGTTGTTCATTGGTCAAAGTCGAGTGGTTCGGTTTTAAGTCCTCCTGGTAGTCACGCCATGTCACCAAAGTAATAAATGATTGTGACAGACGAATTCAAAGTTACAACAACGCAGAGTGTGATGTACTTTTCAAGTCAATATTCATTGAAGAAAATCGATGTTTTTGAGTTATACGTTAAGCCTTGTATAAGTAGCGAAGAATAGCATTAAATCACTTTTGACATTTCGAACGTTTTGATTGGCTAACGAAACATAATTCAATTCTATAATCGCTTTCTGTTAGCCATTATGTTAATTGCTAGCGTATCTGACTTCTGTATGATTCTGCATGTTGTAAAGGATGAATTGAGCCACGCATTTTGAACAGCAATTTTCGCTGCGACTTTACAGAAGCCTTATGTACATACCTTTAATCGACATAAATTGTGAACTGCTTCAAAACTTTGTATTATTTGCTAGATACTAGATTGATGAACCAAACATTGCGACATTATAAATCTGGCTTCATCTTATACATGTACAAACTCAAAATTATGCTTTACAACATGTCGGTTGTATAAATATTGTCAACTATGTTATGTACCATATCGAAATATTGACGGAACTTAAGTAAAACCTTGTGGATTACGTCATGTGTAATTAAAATACGATGTTTGTCAACAGCCGCCTTCGTGAAGCTTTGGACATTAGCAAAGCGTTCTGCATTAGATTATATAATAAATATACGTTTCACACATCATATATTTTGTGTATATACATGTGTATATAGTAATAATTCATAATTGCACCCTTTTGAGAGAAAATTCCGTATAAAAAACTTATACACTAAAATGTCTTTGTTATGTTTAGAACGTATCAATTTCTGTAAAGTTGAAACCTGTTTGGGCGACAACGTGACTATTGGGTTAGGGTTAGGGGCACGTGGTAAGTTCACAACTACTGTAAAAAAAGCTTGACATCTTTAATACTCAGACAAGATGTTCACCACCGACTATAGATTTAAGCAAGTGGGTCAAAATGAGAAAATAACGTATATATTTTATCTTCTAAACTCAGAAAGCTAGGTTTGATTTGAACTAATTTAGCCTAATACCCGACCATAACTTCACGAGCTATACATTTATTAAATGGATGTGGCCATTAGAAAAATGAATATCCTATCGATGACACCATTCAATTCACACATTTGTGGATTTTGCCTAAGGTCCTGCACTTAACAATCTAAATCTGAAACCTTTCAAATTGGTTCTTTTGGAGCATCATTGAACGATTAACCTACATATAGTTCAACAAACCTTTGATCCAAGATATTTCGAAATCCACTGAAGGACGAGCTTTTTCATACCCGATTATTATTTTTACAATCAATACAGTTGTGGCAAGTTATATAATTATCTGAGGCAATGCAGCTTACACTACAGCAAATCCCATGATCATTTAAATCTGCGTGGTGACGAATTGCAAGTTAACAATTACAGTAAGAGCTATGGTTATCGTAAAAGGTAATTGTTCTTTCATCTTTGTTTGTTCGGCCACGTGACTGCATAAAAATGCTGAATTTTAAGCTATACATATACATTTTTTTCAGTGGGCGTAAAATTTGATATGCTTTCAATATCACACTCTATTTCTGATGTCTAAATATCTTCAAACTTACTCAATTTAGCAGTCTTCCTGGATTGTTTATAGACATAAAACCTAGGCTACGTCTAGCTTTTTGGCCATAAGCTTCAGCTTACCTTGCTTTTAGCTTTCATCAGTCTAGGTTTTCTTTGTTTATTTATCTTGACCCCGCTTTTTCCTTTCTATTTCGCGATTACACAACTTGTTTCAATACGTCTTGTCCGATAAATGTTCACAATAAAAAACGTCTCAAATTGTCAAATAATCTTGTACCCAACGTGTCAATTAATCTTTTAGTTAAAAGGTCACATTAATTCACCAAATCTTAAAGAAACACCCCAATCAAACGTTAATATCTAAATAAATAGGAGTTTTTACACATTTAACTTTTTTCTTCCTTCTTTCTTCTTATCTTTCCCATTTGTTTCTTGAATAAAATTATATTATACTGTAGGCTTCTCTCTTCCCTCTTCTCTTTATCCTCTGTCAAACTATACTACTATATGTTCTCTCTTTCACTCTACTAATGTTCCCCTTTGTCTGTCGCATGCTTTACTACACATGTTTTTCTTCTACTTTCATCTATTTCACTCTACTTAAATCACACATTTGTTCTTCGTATACTTTATTTTTTTCCCTTTATTTCTCTTTCTCTACTTCTCTTTCACTTTGTGTTTAGTAAACCGTACATACGTAAACCGTACATACGTAAACCGTACATACGTAAACCGTACATACGTAAGCCGTACATACGTAAACCGTACATACGTAAGCCGTACATACGTAAACCGTACATACGTAAACCGTATATACGTAAACCGTTCATACGTAAACCGTACATACGTAAACCGTACATGCGTACTTTTATCACGTCCTCTACCCTCTGTTTTCCTTTCCCTCTACTTGTTTCCCTCTTGTCTATCGTGAATTCCATTACTTTATGTTTATGTCTCAGTCCTTCTACTTCTTTTTAAAAAATTATCTCATTAATACCCTCCAACTGTATGTTTCCATCTTTAAATCTTATTACGTATTTCCCCCTTTTCTCTACTACTCTGTCTGTGTGTATCTCTCTCTTTTCCTCTATCCGTCACTTCTATTTTCTTCTATCACATCCCTGTGTCGTGTTTTTCTCCCTCCGCCTTTAAAGAGCATCGATAATGTGACATGTGACCCAACACTCCATTTTAAGTTGATAGCCCCACTCCATCACGATTTAGTAATCGATGCAGATTTTGTTAAACGACACCACAGAACATGTAGACATAACGTGTTTATACCCCTGAGAGAAAAACACCGGATGCTATTGAGTAGTTAGTCGCGCTATGCATTCTACATGTAGGCCATTATGCGGCTTACAAGACACATAGCAACGACTTTCAAAATGTAGAGGGTATCAAAAGTGACATAAGCTTAAACATTATGAAAAGACACATAATGATTAGACACAAATCAATGTTTTTTGATGCATAGATGCAAAAAAGGACACTTGTATCCGTTAAAAATACACAGTCGAGTCTAAAAAACGTCAAAACAAACTTGGGTGTCAACAAAAGGTAGACATATGACGTCATTTAAATGTTGTATTTGTTATACCGCTTCCTAAGTTGACTCAATCAAGGGATGGTCTATTCAAGGAAGGACCTATTGACAAATAATTGATTCGTCATTTTGTTTAGGATATTGAGGTGTCACCGGAAATGAGTTGGCAGACCAATTTACAAATGGAGTAACAAAGAGGGTTCGGGTAAACAGACCACATAGGACAAAGGCAACGCTCCGTTAACAATTGCAAGACATAGGTAAAGGGCACAATTCAATACACAGATGCAACAAACAAAAGACAACTTTGTGATTATTCCCTCTTAATCTGCACTCTTTTTTCTTTTTACTTTATCTTTTTTTTAATCCTTCTTTTTTATGCTTTCTTCCGTTTTAGAAGATGAGCTGATTGATTGCTTAAGGACATTGATAAAATAAGTCATAACTAAATACATGCAAACAGTCTTAAAGACACACAGACACAAATTCCTTGACTGATCGAAAAATGACCATAACCTTTAAATAACCATGAATCAATTTCTAGGCCGAAAAAATTCCTACAGGAAGATAGACCAAGAGAGGCGTTTAAATCTTGTCGCTGTTGCATTTATATATACAACAATCGATCATAGTCTAGTTCAAATATTCACATTTAGTTTCATAAGCCGATTTGAAATCGGTATAATGCCTACTAGAACGGATCAATAGTCTATTGAGTAAAGGTCACCAACCACCCTCTTTCTCGAAACAAAGGACTGCTATGCTACGGTAAGCAATGTGTCACACGTTTCTCTCTCAATGTCAAGATAGCACCCATTTGTAACGGTCTCTATATTTTAGGTATATGTTAGTACAGACGGTGAAAAAAGTGTTAAAATAATATAAAAAAACATGATAAAAGAAATAAAGTCGACGAAAGAAAACGTCTGTCTGTCTGTCTGTCTGTCTGTCTGTCTGTCTGTCTGTCTGTCTGTCTGTCTGTCTGTCTGTCTGTCTGT
>JAUUEB010502489.1:0-10287 GCA_032362205.1 Clione limacina
CGACCAATAAACTTTATATCGCCAATAATTACTGTTCGGGGGTTCCCTCTATTTAATCCATTCAGCTTGTGGAATAAGTCTTTTTACGCGATAACTTGAGTAATTTTGCTCGAATCTCTTTTATTTTGGAAGTATTATAAACCGAGAATAAAATGTTTTCTTTTAAATCGAGAAATATTTTATTGATTTTCTTGCGATATGTTATTTTTTTATTTGACAAAAACACGCTGTGGTCACACCTTTAGAGTTAAGAATCTGAAATCTTGCAAAGAGGTTCTTCTCGTGACTATCTAAAATAAGCTTTCAGAATGTTTTGAATAATCAATTTGAAAACATAGTTATTACCCATTTGAGTATGTTGCCATATGTCTTTGTTAATTTTTTGCGAACACGCTGTGGTCCCATCGTTAAATTTAGAAAAAAAAACATTTTGAGAAGAGGTATGTCCTTTTTATGATTATCAGGTACGTTATTTACGCACTGGACGCATCGTTGGGAGTAAGACCTTTAAATATTGCACACAGGCTCTTCTGGGGACCATCTTATAATATTTTTCTCAACGTTTTGATGTTTTTGGTTGTTATCTCTACAAGAACTAATTTTTCTAGTTCAAATATAACTTTTTTTAATACCGTTTTTTTTTAGAAAAACTGGTGTTGGTGATTGTGTTGTTTTATGTAGAGACAATATCTCTACCGTATTAATTGTATAACAGTTACCTTGATCCAGTCAAGTGCAAGATTCAGATCAGTTAGACCAAAGTTTCCTGGAATTATTCTGTCGTAATTTGATAAGAATCCAAACAAGCCCAATCTGTAATAATAATCATGATTCTATTTTCATTTGATACAAATGCATTGATAATAATCCAAACAGACCCAATCTGTAATAATAATCATGAATTCTTTACCTTGAAATTAGTTACAAATGCATTAATAAGAATCCAAACAGACCCAATCTGTAATAATAATCATGAATTCTTTACCTTGAAATTAGTTACAAATGCATTGATAAGAATCCAAACAGACCCAATCTGTAATAATAATCATGAAATTTTTACCTTGAAATTAGTTACAAATGCATTTATAAGAATCCAAACAGACCCAATCTGTAATAATAATCATGAATTCTTTTACTTTAAAATTCGTTACTAATGCATTGATAAGAATCCAAACAGACCCAATCTGTTATAATAATCATGAATTTTTAACTTTAAAATTAGTTCTAAATGCATTTATAAGAATCCAAATATACCCAATCTGTAATAATAATCATGAATTCTTTACTTTAAAATCCGTTACAAATGCATTGATAAGAATCCAAACAGACCCAATCTGTAATAATTATCATAATTCTTTTACTTTAAAATTAGTTACAAATGCATTGATAAGAATCCAAACAGACCCAATCTGTAATAATAATCATGATTTTTTAACTTTAAAATTAGTTCTAAATGCATTTATAAGAATCCAAATATACCCAATCTGTAATAATAATCATGAACTTTTTACTTTAAAATTAGTTTCAAATGCATTTATGAGAATCCAAACAAACCCAATCTGTAATAATAATCATGATTTTATTTTGATTCGTTACAAATGCACTGATAAGAATCCAAACAAGCCGAATCTGTAATAATAATCATGATTTTTTTACTCTAAAATCCGTTACAAATGCATTGATACAATATATTTGAACGACGAGAGCATTGCTTAGTGGAACAATTTCACATACCCCTTACCATACTCCTGCCTTTGATTAACATAGTGTTCATAGTGCCCATACGTCAACAGAAGGTTTTCTATATCTATTTCAATTCAATTGAATTTTATTGACACAGAATGTTGATTAACAAAAATATGGACAAACAAAAAACAAACAGAAAAACAATGAAACAAAATATATGTACATTAACTTAAACACCGTTATACAGACATGAACAGGGTATAACAAATTCAAATACTATCATACATGATGGCCAAAGAGCATTTAAATATACACATTATGATACACTTGTACTTCAAAACAGGTACATAATATGTTGGTTTGCCATTACGTCAAACTTTTACAAATACAAATTAGGGCATCAAATTATTGTCCGTATGAACAAATTAATTGAATAAACAGAAATATAGAAACAATATTTTACATAGTAGTTAGGAAAAAAGAAAAGGATATATCTGTATAGAATTTTAGGAGGGTTACATACATTACAAGGGTTATTTGTAGTGTAGCATTGTATCATTTCTGATAGTTTAACCTTAAAATTTGTTATTTACTTTGTTGATCAGGAATGATAGTTTGGATAAGGTGTTTTTGTTTTTTTTAATTCATTAGCTGGTTTGTTTTTATTATGTTCGGATGTTGCCAGAAATATCTTTTATGTATTTTTTCCTTTCATTTTCGAAAATATCGCAATGAAAGAGGTAATGGAATTCAAAAAACAAAAACACCTTATCCAAACTAACATTCCTGATCAACAGTTACAGTGAGTAATATTCACTATTATGGTCCCTTTTTATCCCGATATCGTAGTGCACATCCTGATTTTATTTGTTGGATAGTACTCTATGACAAATGATGTCGTTATATGTCAAACAAAAGTTTATGAAAAAAATCAATTAAACTTAGAAAATAAATATTTAAAAAATAAATAACAAATTAAAGTAATACATAAACATACCACCAAACAGCACATGTAAAGTGAAGGATTAAAAAGTTTGATAATTTCCAAAGTTGCCCCCCCCCCCTATTTCAAAAACCCGACTACGCTCCTGAGGCTCCACCAGCAGCAAAATTCTACCTGGGAATCACTTTAAATCCTATGCACTATTTCCCCAGTTTGCTCTACTAGCTTCTTATGCCTTTTCTCCTAGTTTTCTTAGTGCTGCCTTTCTTTTCCTCCCAGTGTAACCCATGTCTTGTCATTGATCTTGCTGGGAAGCCTCTGCATCCTACTTCTACTGCTCATATGCACACTCGCCAACCTTTCACTTTTCCTTCTTCAATTATTGGGGCGTATTTTGCTCTCTGCAGCTCCCTATAAGTTGTTATTCTTTCCTCACTCGGCACTGTTAGCTCTACAATTTTCATCTGTCTTGTTTTCCTTGATATTGTAAGAGCATCCTGTCTTAAATTTATAACTGTGATCTCAGCAGGGATCTTGAGCATTTGTCCCGTGTCAGCTTCCAGTGACCAGTCTCTTGCAGAGTCTAAATAAGTTGTTACCTTCGCTGTTTTTGTTTGACCTGTCTCTCCTGCTTTCATAAACTGTATTCCTTTCTTTAATATAGGCTACACACCCTTCAAGACTTTCTATCTTTGCTTTGATTAAAGATACCAATTATTTTAGAAATGTGTTGTGCCTCCGTGTACCTTCCCTGCGATAACGCTGTCTTGCAACCTGTAAATATATGGTTCAGGGTACCTCTTTCCTCACATAATGTGAAGTTTGCATCTGATCCAAACCATTTGCTTTTATTGGCTGGCGTTGGTAGTAGGTCATACACGACTTTTGTGAGGAACTTAATTCTGGCTTCTGATGACTTCTTAGTGTCATTATGAGTTAGGTGGTTTTCTGGAACATCTCATCTTTTTTGGGCTCCCTGCTTTGCTAGCCTTGTCATGTGTACTATCCTTCTTTCTTCTTCTTTTCCTCTTATTTCTTTAACAATCATGCTCCTTTTTTCTTTCTTATTACAATTGGAATAGGACTTCGTTTTCCTCTAACCAAGCCCTTCATTTCCTTTGTTAGCAATTCTTGTTATATCCCTCATTCTAAGTCTTGTCTAAGCCTCTTCTACCTCATTAGGTAAGTTAGTTTTTCTGCCTCCATCTACATTTATTTTTGCCCCTTTATTACATTTGTTGTCTGATTCTTGCAAGGTTACTAGGTTTCTTGCTTTTGCTGATTTGACTTCTTCGCAAAGTTCCGTAAATGGAAACTGCAATTTGGATGACTTCGAATAAAAGCAGGCTGTGTACAATGATTTTCGGAGCCCTAGTCATTTCTTTAAGTTACTGTATTTAAATTCTTCCGTGAAATAGAAAATAGTCATAAGTAAAGTGAAAACGGTACGAATTTCATCTGACAATAGGTTTGGTCTTGTGATATCCTATAATAGCTGGGCAAAGGGTACATCGTTAATTTGCACCCTGTACGGATTTAAATCTATGTATCTGGACGAATTGTTATTCATATCTTACATCACTATTTATATTTTCAATTAACCTTCAATAAACACAATGTCAATCCTAGGGTAATCCATGGCCATTTATATGATAATATAAATTCATCAATCAAAAGTCATGTATTCTCTGTTGATTAAAATAAAAAAGTTATTGCGTCGAGATTTACAATTAACCAGTAGAATTGTTTGAACCATGTGGTTATTTCTGAATACGGGAGTAGCTTTCCCAAACTCTACACCCTTTCCCTCTGATTGTGCAACAACACCGAATTCAGTGTAATGACATGTGTCAATAAGACTGAGGTAAGAGAATGTGTAGGGATGGTCTCAATTTAATAATTATATTGTCTATTTATTACCAAACAAAACTAGAAACATGAGTACTCAGATAGAGTACAAACCCGAAACCGAGTAAAATAATAAAACATTTCCTTATTGTACCATGTCAGCATTACTTAAAAATAAATGCCTGCTTGGATTGCAATCAATAATACGCTTTAAACCATTTATCAAGGATCGAGTGTTATGGGGTGCAATAGACCATGTCCGCGCGACAAGTTTCACACCATCGCTATTGAACGTCCGGTAGCAAGGCGGAAGAAGAAAGCTGCCAATCGAGTTTATCTCGATTATCCCTTGTAAATTAGTTTTAATTCCATAACTCTGTCAATTGTTAACGGATATTGCTGGAATTAAATAGGAGTGTTAATCGGGTTGAAGTCAATCAGTTGAGTCTTTCTCGAGTTATCGTGACCACAAACAGACAAACGCGTATCGTCACAATACCCTCCACGAGAAGTAAATACTCGGTTTCGGGTAACAAGTGTTAAAAGATTTCACCTACCTGTAATTTACAGAGACAACAATGACGTCCCGCATAGCAACATTAGTGAAATTGTAGAGACTTTCACGTCCTTCTATGTGTGAAGGACTAAAAATGTGTCCGCCACCATGTACAAACATCATTACAGGTTTTGGAGTTTGTGTAGGCGTCAATGACCTGAAATGATACCATGATATTCAACTCTTATGTCATCAGAGATTATGAAGGACCCATGTTTTGGCTGTTTCGATTATTTATAGTGGTTTGTTTTTCAACGTCGTTTGATGTCAACATAATTTGCATAGCACCAATTATCCAATCACCAACCTTTGTTGCACTTAAACTTTTGCCTATTCACGCACAAGATTTGTTGGTACTTGTGACAATTGTCACATTACGCCATATTAAATGTCGAATGATGGGTTAAAAACTGTTTGCTACAAAAGGTGATTACGTCTATATTTTTATTCTATAGGTATTAAGCGCAAAGTGCTGTAATAACAAAATTTGAAATTAGAATCATTTCTATAACAAAGATGTCTATTGAAGCTGATATACCAAAACTTCAATTTCCGCTGTCGTGATTAAAACAGTATCAATAGTTTATGAGATGGTCATACATCTTTCCGTAAAATTTGAAAATACCCATGAAATACAGGAATATATGTCTAGTATATTCTGTGTTTGGAGTAGCTGCTTGAAAAAATCGTTTGCATATTTTGCTATCAAATTGTGGCGGCACCTTTTGAACGAGGATTTTCTCAGAATATTCCTGAATAGTGCCAATCCTTCTATTTTTTAAAACAAGAGGTGTTGAAGAAAAGGCTATTTGAACATCTTATGAAAACGGTTATTCAGTTGATAGAAGATATTGATATTAAGACAAGACAGAGTTAAACTATAATCTAAAAAGATAAACAATTTATGGAACATGCGTGTAGAAACATGTTAGAAAGTTTCAGCACCAGACTTTCTTTCACATATAGATGATTTTGTTTTGTTTTTTTAGAGCCAGACGCTAAGCGAAGTCTTCCAACAAGAGTCTCTGTCTGATGACTCCTGCAGCCGCAAAGCGTCCGAATTTCTTTAGATTAGTTATTAATTGTGCAAACTTAGGGCATTTTGGATCTCAAATGGGAGGGGGGTATTCCCTTAAGTCTTTCTGGTCTCCTGTGTGTAGCTGGATGAGTAATCAGACATCACATGAGAGTTTGCATTTTTTCATTCTTCTCACATTGCAACGCAACCCTTGGTCAGTGACATTAGTGTTTTATCAACACTTTAGCTGGAATTTTGCGATTTAGTATACTTGTCCCACTGGAACGCAACTATACAGCGCACCGCTGGTATACTCACGCACAAAGTCCACTAGTGACAGCAACATGACTTAAAGTTTGAAACAAATGGCATGGCTTTGCTAACCGGCACATGTCTTAATTTTTTAATCCGTCTCCATATCATATTAAACTCCTTCCCTCTATCCGACTTGAATGGGTATATTATATCTCAGCATTATTATATTTCACATCCATCGGGCCTATTGACACACAGTTTGTAGGATCAATACTAATTAGTTTGAACGAATTGCTCCAACGACTATATTTCAGCTCTTTTCAAATGTATAACTCTCCTTTATTTCCATGAATCAGGACATTATTTGCCTTCTCTTTGCTCTACTAATCACACTTTGGCCTGTCAAAAAGATCTTTAAGTTTTCTGATTATCGATGCCGGTGTGATTAAACAAAAACATATTACAAAAAGACATGTACTTTGAGGATGAAAATCGATTTCGCAATCATATGATAGAAATGACAGACAAGACAGCAGCATTTTAATGATCGAACTCTCATTATCACATTTAACAAATCGATGTAAAATTATCTGACACTTCATTTTACTATTGTATAGGTTCGTTTGGTGAGCTCGATTCATGAATATCTGTATTCACATAGCTTATCACAAAATTCTGCTTTTTTGAAAATATCAAGTACAACGTATCCTGAAAATATGCATTAATATGAATGTTTAATATTTTAAACTGCTGTTTATATCAAATACCGGTTTTCACCCTCAATCTCCAGCCCGCTCTTCGTTTTGGTTGAAAGAATCTCTGCTTAAAAACCAAGGGATCCGCATTCAACTGCTATAGATTTATTTCATTTTTAAAGCAAGCTATGTATAGCATAACTTGAAAAACTCACCGTGTCCCTCTATACCTTTATCTATCTATCCGTCTTCGGTTTTGGGAATTAAAAAAAGTTTGCCGCAACCAAGCTTTGAGCTTACGCCCTCCGACATCTGAGTCTGGTACGTCACACTGTTCTAACCTGAACCTTATAAGAAGTGCGAACACATTTATATTATATTATCGCAATGCAACTTGCGCGATTTGACACTGAAGAAAAAACTATCTAGAGCAAAAGACATTGGAGAGCAAAGAGCCGCAGGTTTAAAGCCGATGACCAACCTAGTTTTTTAGTAAACGTAGCGCCCGAGCTATCTAATGGGGGGTATCCTCCCTAGTTAACAATTTCAAGGAAATCAGTGCATATTTCAGACACCTGGCAGAATCGCCTGTTTGATGTTATTGTTTTCTTTTTTTTCTTTAGAGTTGACGTCTTGAATTACCTCTGAACAAATACAAAAGGAATAAGACACACAATGTTCCAAATAATCAACACAAAACTTTGAATAGTCATCAATGTTCTAATGACAATATTAAAGATATTTGTAAAATAGATGAAAGCAACAGATTCAGTGAAAAAAGAACGATTAAGAACATCAAACATATAGTTAATCGTCTACCAAAAAAATCTTTGTGTATTATTGTGAAAAGACGACAGGGATAAAAAAGGAAACACATAGAAACGAATATATTTATTTAAAGACTTTGATAGCTATGATGATAATACAAAAATTGAGTGTATTATTGCATAAAGAGTTTCCAGTAGGCAATACCTACAATGCATTACATGCAATATATAAATGGTGGTTTATACAATAGAAGAGCACAACTCAGTCAAATGTGACATCATATTAGTTTTGCTAGAATGTAATTATTCAATGTGAAGTCTCTTTATTACCTGCAAGTTATCAACTAAAACATTTTTTATCAACAAGTTGACATTTGAATATAAACCAACCAATGTATTTGTCATATTCCTAGCTTTTTTGACACGATGACTGTAGTTCATTTAGAATTCAATAGTATGTGCGTTTACAGTAAAATATCTAAATATTGGCTTGATAGTTTTATCGTAATAAAGATGCTATATGTTATAATGTGGGGTCATCTGATAGATTTTATTGCTATTTTCAGTGACCTTGAACATAGAATTTGAAGTGACATTTCGGCAAAATCATAATTCTCGAAAGGTTACAAAGGTACAAACTGTGGGGGGTTATTAATAAAATAGGTCATGCTTATTGGGTTTTATTAAATAATTCATATATATGCATATTTATCAATGCATACGTGTGTCTTAATAACGTCTGTTGGATTAAAAATTATTTTATTCATATGGTATAGTGTAAAATTGTCCTAAAATAGGGGTATGTCGCTGAAAATTGTGAAAATATTTTGCGAATCGTGCATTTTAAAGAAGTCAGGAGAAAATTAACAACTTTTAAAAATCCAAGAGGTGGTGTGAAGTTTCCCTCTTGTCTTCCCCTTGTGAAGCCCGTGGATAAATTGTACATTTTAGAGCTATCGTATGGTGTCAGGGAATGTTTAAAAAATAATAATGCTTAATGGTGCATTTATAGCTAGATTAAGGGGCGTCGAAGAACATTTTGAAAAAACCCATTGTTAAATTGTACCTTTGAGAGCTTTGTTATGGTGTCGGGGAATGTTTTAGAAAAAAAAGCTAAATGGTTCATTTTAGAACTAGATTAAGGGGCGTATAGGAACATTTTAAAAACATGGAACCTAAATGTACATTTTAGAGCTTTGTTAAAAAGGGTTAGGGGCTATTTAAACATGAAAGGTAAATAGTGCATTTAAGAGCCATTGTGGAATCAGAAAGAGAAGGTCAAAATCATCACTCAGGGTCCGGTGGGGATGCATCCCAGCACCCCCTGGGTACATCCCTGTTTTCCCCATAATCGCTCGATTATGTTAGATGTGACATTGGTCCAAATCAACCCGAGTTTCTTAACTTTTGTTCTTAATGTTTTTTAACGAGTCTGCCAATTTTTTTTTTCGCCCGAATTTCTTCATTTTTTCACCCGACCAAAAACAGCCCATACCCCCAGTATGAGTCACGTACGCCTTCCCAGGATGGCATTCATGCTTTATAATTGACTTTTATATTTTTAAAAATTCATGGGCATACATGTCGCAAATAGGTTTCAGTTTACAGACAAAAACACTAGACGACGTTTTGTTAAATATTTGTCGTGAGCTGTGCTATAGCCATATCAGAAAATAAATGCCTTTGTTAGGATTCTTTATATTATAGCTTTGTAAAGGTTTACAAGGATTATTTGTTTTATTTTAGACGTTTTAGTAAAAATAGACGCTGCTGGGCTTTTATTACAATCTGATCCGTGTTTAAGTTCTAATTGAGATCACCGGAATTCTGTACACCCAATATTTCCATTCCAGACCAACTAATTAATAAAGGGAATTTCACTCGTGTTTCTTCTGAAGTCGATACTGTTTTCTTTTGCCATTTTAACATCAAGCTCAAGATCGTCCTGAGCGCGATAATTAATCAAATTATAACTGACAAAGGACATTATAATAAATTAACGATGGAATGTATATTAATGAGAACTGTTGATCTCTGTATTCTTAAAGTAAACTAAAAGGAAAACCAGTAACTGATAAAACTAAATATGAACATTGATGAACAACAGCTAGGTTTTGAAGAAACACAATCATGATTAAAAAATACTGTACAACATTGGCGAGATCAAACAACAATGAGGCTTTCCAGTGATTGCATTTTGATCGCATGATTTAAATTACTGTAGCACGTCTTGCTATAACAGAGCATACATTTTTTGTATCGTCATAATGCAACTAATGGTTTGTTACGAGACAGTTTAATTGATGTTTCATGTTCAACTAACACTACACTAGAATGGAAAGCTCATCTTAACAATATGTTTCATGTTCAACTAAGATAACACTAGAATGGAAAGCTCATCTTAACAATATGTTTCATGTTAAACTAACACAACACTAGAATGACATAATGTCCACCATACACACATACCCACATCATGTGTCAGTGACCAAGACATAATGTCCACCATACACACATAC
>JAUUEB010502500.1:0-10287 GCA_032362205.1 Clione limacina
TTCGTTTTTTTGTTTTTCTTTTGTTTTCGTTTTTTAATGTTTTATTTAACTTTTACTCATACAAGATACAGGATAAAATCTTACAAATAAGTTAAAAATCAACGTGTTTTGCATAACATTGTAAAGAAATGAACTGAACTTGCGCCGATGATACCGTCAGCGACTCTAACTAATACAGAACATGAATGTTTACAATCGAATTCAACTATTAAAAAAAAAATTATTTCTGCTTGCTCCTCTCTTTCTCTTGGTTGATTCTCTCGATGTAGACCTTGTCTAGAAACACTATCGTGTCAACATTGCATGCCTTGATATTTGTCCTCCTTGCTGATACCAGTTCCCCTGTCTTTGGACAAACTCTTTCACTGGGAACAGATGTGGCTGGGATGCACAATATCTTCCTGGTTATCTTTGCCAATCTCGGGAAAATAGCTTCTTGCACCTTCCACCACATCAAGGGATTTCTTTGTCTCTCAATTCTTTTGGTCTTGAGATAGGTTGTCACTTCTGACTCAGTAGTAGTCTTCATCTTCTTCTACTGGGTCATAGTCCTCCCAGATTAAACTTTTTGACATTGCACTGGAACATTACATTTCTTTTGCAATATCATGAACATCTTGGTCCATTCGATCGGACATCACCTCGACTTCTGTTATCAATCTTAATACGGCTGCCTTGTTTTGAGACAGAAAATCCCTTTCTTTGTACCTTTGATCCAAAAGTGTTGAAAATGACAGGAGTTTGGTCGACTCAATGTCACGAAACCTCTCATTTATGGCTGTAGTCAGGTACAGTGCTAAGCTTGACTGTTTGCTTTCAGTAACCATTTTTAGTTATTTTACCAAGGGAATAATCTTGGAAATAGAGGTTCTCTGCTCCCAAGAGAGTTCAGTTGTTGCCTCATAAAATGGCGACAATGTGTCCAAAGTCCAAAGCTTTCTTCACGCATTTAGCAGATTGCTCAAACACATTTCTTGTTTACTGTGCATAACAGAAAGATGCACATCCTCCACCCCCACGTACACACGCAAATCGTCCAATTCCAATGATCTTATTCGTTTCTACAATTTGACTTCCATCAAACCTATATTTGGATCATGTTAAGTAATAATATCCTTCTTGACAACTCATGTGATCCTAGCAGTGGTCCGTTCTTGGAAGCCAATTTTTGTTTTTTAAAGATCATCTATCCAAGTCAGAATCCGTTAAGAATCAATTTGTTGCAAGTTTTTCAAGGTTCACCCTTAGTTTAACCCGAATATGACATTATGTTCTTAATCAAAATATGGGTTAATAACCTGGATTGAATTGTTATCTGTGCCGTAAATATACCAATATGGGTTAATAAGCTGGATTGAATTGTTATCTGTGCCGTAATGTATACCAATATGGATTAATAACCTAAATTGAATTGTTATCTGTGCCGTAAATATACCAATATGGGTTAATAACCTGGATTGAATTGTTATCTGTGCCGTAAATATACCAATATGGGTTAATAACCTGGATTGAGTTGTTATCTGTGCCGTAAATATACCAATATGGGTTAATAACCTGGATTGAATTGTTATCTGTGCCGTAGGTTTAACTCCAGTTAGGAAAACAGAAAAAGCCTTCCAACCCCAGGTTTGTATGACACTGAACAACATTTTCTATCAAAAGACAACTCGAGATCAGCTTATTTTCTAATATTCAATGTTATCTTTTGTGAAAGTTGTTGAAGGATTGATAATATTATCATTGCAAATAAAATTAAATTAAAAACGATGTTCACAAATGAATCAGACAGAAGTCGTATTTCAGCTAAAGTGGTTTTGCCGAATAACATCGTTAATAGAGTATTACATTTAATACATTAAACCACCAACATACCTTCAAATCCTTGAACGCTGGGCCACAATCTAGAGTGTCAGAATACTTTCGACTTATCAGTCCTTCTCTATATTGACAACTATAAACCAAGATTTTGGGGCAACTCTTGATAGGGTAAGGTTCAATCCTGGGTTACGCCGAGTAACACCGCTAATATTATTATCTTTTAGACAATTATTCATTCTTCCAAGAAATAGTTAATGAGTGATGATGTGAGCTCAGCATTCACAAATAATTATATTCCTTAATCTCTCAGGCACCACTGATGATGGATGGACCAATTCTAATTTGTCTAAGAACTGTTACAGACAATTTCTTGAGTCTGTTGACTTCATAACAGCGATATCAAGATGTGAAGAGATGAACAGTATCTTAGCAATGCCTAAGACAGAGGAAGAAAATGATGTGATTGGCACGCTTATAAAGTGAGTACAATTGTCATTGCACATATTGATACATAGGTTTTATCGATGTCAGCATGATAATATTGTAAAAGACAATTATTTGGAGATTTGTCGAAAGTACAATTAAAACGTGACATCTGAAAACCTAATGCAAAGATTATACAGATAGTTGTGACTTTGGTGATGTTCGAACTAAACTTTCAAGTACTAACTTCATTCCGTAGTTTACCTTTAAAGATCAGCGACTTCTTTTCGTTGTAAGTCTTATTAACTGTCGGAATCGTTCTGACATTAAGAAATCATTTATGCACGCGATATATTCTAAAATAACATCTGAAAAAACAATCATTTGTTGTTTTAAATTGTGATAATAGCGCACTACTTTAAGTGGCAATATAAAAGTATACTTCATCCTTTTTCTTTTCATTAGAAATACAGAGGAGGCTTGGATAGGACTCGATGATATACTTGTCGATGGAAAGTTCACTTGGCTTGATGGTGAACCACTAAAAGGTTGGACTGCCTGGTCACGAGGTAAGAATAGTGTTCAGGACTGTCTGGTCACATACTAAGAGCAATATTCAGGGCTTCCTGAACACGAGCTAAGAGTAATGTCCAGGGCTGCCAGGTCATGAACTAAAAAAATGCCAGGGCTTTCTGGTTACGAACTAAGAACAATGTTCAGGGCTGCCTGGTCACGAACTAAGAACAATGTTCATGGCTGCCTGGTCACGAGGTAAGAACAATGTTCAGGGCTGCCTGGTTACGAACTAAGAACAATGTTCATGACTGTCTGGTCACGAGGTAAGAACAATGTTCAGGGCTGCCTAGTCACGAGGTAATTAACAATGTTCAGGGCTGCCTGGTTACGAACTAAGAACAATGTTCATGGCTGCCTAGTCACGCGGTAAGAATTAATGCTCAGGGTAGCCTGGTCACGAGTAAAGAGTAGTACCCAGAGCTGCCTGGTCATGAGATAAGAATAATGTTCAGGGTGTCATACCCAGCTCGTCGTGAATGAAATTGATAATTGTTTTGGGGTATAATTATGTTTAGATATTTGATAACTAAACACTTGACTCTAAATTTTTTCTCTCGAAAAGTATTCAACGCCCTTCTCATTATTTTGTTATTTTTGCAGATAAACCTACCTTAGGCTCAAACAGTGTCAAAAAAAACTGTGTACACATTCAGAAAGGTGATGAATGGGCTGATAAAAAATGTTCGAGGTTATTTTCTTACATCTGTCAAAATAGGCCTAGCGGTAAGTAAAGTTGTTCAGGTTTATTTTTATTGATAACTTTTCTTGTTTTATATCACACACACTACGCTTCTTTTATCTTTGAAGGTTCATTGGTTAGTTTTCTATTATACTTGTTGCGTTTATAATTATAGAAAACACATTGCGACGGTTATACTAATATCGTTACGCGCATAATTTCGAGCTTTATTTTGTCTTAAATCCTATTGTTTGACGGCTTTAGATTTTAGTGTAGTTTGCCGATTTGGTGTGCTTGTGTATGTTGAAATTTGTGAAAGAGCTAGGTACTGGCCCGGATTAACTTATAGGCTGATAGGGCTGAAGGCTAGGAGCCCCAACCTAGTTGAGGCACCACCCTAGAAACTTTTTTTCTTGTAGGAAAGAATGTATTTTAAATTTGTTCTCCAAATCCGTTTAACAAACCTCTAAAATCCATCATTTTGCTTCCATTTTTCAAAATATTCCTCAGACCCCTAAACATAGCTCTGAAATCCACCATCTATCTTTAATTTTTTTTCCCACCCCAGTACTCCCTAAAACTAGTTTTAAATCCACCATTTAGCTTAATTTTTCATTTTTACCCCAGACCCCCTAAACATATCTCTTAAATACACCATCTAGCTTAAATTTGTCCCAAGTCGTCACTTAACATAACTCTAAAAAGCACCATTTAGCTTCAATTTTTCAATTTTTCCGCAGACTCACGTAAAGATACCTCTAATATGCACAATTTAGATTCAGTTAGTTTTCCCAAGACACCCTTAAAATAGCACTAAAATGCACTATTTAGCTTCCATGTATCACCAGACCACCCTTAACATAGCTAAAGGATGCACCATTTATCTTCCATTTCGAACTTTTTTCCCAGACCCCGCCCCCTAAACATAGCTTTATTATGCATCATTTATCTTCCATTTTCATTTATTCCCCAGAACCCCCTGAACATAGCTCTAGAATGCACAATTTTGTTCCGTTTGAAAAGAATTGCCCACAACCCCCATTATTAAAGCTTTAAAATGCACCATTTAACTTCGATTGGAAAATAAAACAATAGCATTCAATGCCTTTTACTTAGATTTGACACAATGCCACATTCTAGATCAATAAACACACTAAATGCGTATTGAAGGCAATATACTTAACTTCATCAAAGACTTTCTTAGTAATAGAAAACAAAGAGTACGCATCAAGAAGAGAGATAATACAAAAAGGGTAGTGTCACCTTACCCTCTGTGGGACCAGTCACTGACGTTGTTGCCAGGAATATCCACCAGGCAGGTATTGCTGTCAATTTCAGGGGACGTCTAGTACATCCCAAAGATAAACAGGGCCTCCTGGACCAGTCAGGGGTAGTGTACCAGATTAGTTGCAACGACTGCCCATCCACTTACGTAGGTGAGACTGAAAGACGTCTTCGCACACGCATCAAATACTTTAACAAACACTCAATAGACGAAGCAGACTGGTTCCGAAGAGGTGAAGCTGAGGCAATATTCGTCCAACAAAAGTCCCCAAATCCGAACAGAGGCACGTCCTCCCCCATCTAACAAGGGCTTCTACCCGCTGCTTTGTCATGTGATCAAACGTCATCAGGTCACATGACAAGCAGTTAAGATCATTCAGCCCGTCCGAGCGAAAGCTCCTGCTTAGCATCAAACTTCTTCTCGAAGGTAAATGGTCTGTAGAATCTTGTCGCTTAATGTATGCTTGAAGACATCTAGTGTCTATACAAGTACATATGGCAGCAGAATTGAAACACAAGAGAGCGAATTCGTGTTGTTCACTTCACCTTAATGTTGTACCAAAAAGGAAGCGGATGTTACATTGTCAAGCCGAGGTTCAGGTCCTCGGCTGCTTCGTGATTCATTAGATTATTGAATAACAATGACATTACATCTTACATCTTCCTTCTTTTAAAAGATAACTAAAACAAATATCTCTTAATTATTATCAAAAGAGTTCAATGTTTTAACTAATATTAAACAACAATATAAGTAACACAATTAATAAACAATATGCAAAATAATATGCAAGTGTAGATGTTTGTGTTGAACACAACTAACAATAACAATATGTAAAAAAAAATATGCAAGTGTAGATTTTTTTCGTTGAACACAACCTAAATTATCTATTTAACATAGTCCTTCAAATAGGATGGAGGTTTAGAACTTCTACCTGATCTGGTGAGTATAGTTTCTCTAGCTGCTGTATTGGAATTACAAGTCATTTCAATTTCAGCTGGAATATTTTGATCATTGATATCTAATTGTTGATTATCATTATTGATTAAAGTGTTTTCTTTATCTTGGTTGTCTTCAACTAAACTCATTTCATGTTGCTGTTGTGCAGGACTATAATTATCCCTTTCTTTTGTTTTGAGTAGGTGACGCCTATTTCTAACAATAGTGTTACCTGCTGGTGTTCTGATTTTGAAAGATCTAGGATTTGAGCTATTTTCTGTGATCAATTCAGCTGGTGTCCAAGTTTTACCTGTTCTATACCTTATTGAATCACCTGGATTGATTTGCTCAAGGGGTTTAGCATGTTTGTCATAATTGTTTTTGTTTTTCAATTTATACTCCTCAAGTCTATTTGTACCAAGTTGGGGATGTATATTTCTAGGTTCTAGAGCACTGTTGCTCATGGGAAGTCTGGTTCTGGTTCTCCTACCCATACATCTTTGTGCTGGTGAACCTACTATGTGATCTCTGGGTGTATTTCTATAGTCTAGCAAGGCCAATTTGGAGTCATTTCCATCCCTTTTAGCCTTTTCAGCTCTACCATTTATTAGCTTGTGAGTATGTTGCACTAAATGGTTTGCTTTCAAAACCCCATTGTTTACTAAATTCTTTAAATTCATTGCTATTAAACTGAGTACCTTGGTCATGATACAGTATTTGAGGTATACCATGTGTACTGAAAACATGTTTTAATGGTTTGATTACAGAGGATGTAGTCTGGTCAGCTATTTCATCAACTTCAATATAACCTGAATATTGGTCAGTGATAACAATGAAATGTATATCATCAAGTTCAAATAAATCAGAGGAAGCAAGTTCCCAAGGTAAATTTGGAAGGTCAGTGGCCATCATTGGCTCTTTTTGTTGGTTATTTATGTAAGTTTGACAAGTGGTACACTTGGAGATTAAGTCTTCTATTTGCATATTCATACCTTTCCAGAAAACTACATCCTTTGCCAACTGTTAGGATTTCACTAAGCCCTGATGACTGTAATGAATCAAATGTAACATTTCTGATTGCGTTGTTTTTGGTATTACAACTCTTTCGCCTTTAAAAACAATGACATCATGAACTGCCATTTCATCTCTAAAATCCCAGTATGGTTTCATATCGTTTGATAGCTGCTGTCTTTCTTTAGGCCAGCCCTCAATGATCAGTGTACTAAGATTTTGTAAATCCTGATCAATTTTTGTAATCTCTTTTAGCTGTTCTAATTTAGGACCAGAAAATGCACTTACTGATGTTATTTCAGTAGCACAAACATGAAAGTGTTGTATATCATCAACCAAGCCAGGATAGTAACAATCTTTGAGTGGGAGCCTTGAGAGACAGTCTGCTACTGGTATATCTTTGCCACTTTTAGCAACTAATTTAAAGTCATATGGTTGCAACTTTAAAAGCATTTTCTGTAGTCTCATAGGAACTTGTCCTAGAGGCTTTTCCTTAATACTAAGAAGTGGTAAGTGGTCTGTTTCTATAGTAATGTCTGCTCTTCCATATAACAAATGGTGGAATTTCTTTGTTGCAAAGACTATTGCTAATAGTTCTTTTTCTATCTGAGCATAAGCTTGTTCAGTTGTTGTAAGTGCTTTAGAAGCATATGCAACTGGGTCATCATTTTGCAATATAGTTGCACCTAAACCATGCTTGCTAGCGTCACATGACACAGTGATTGGTTCTTTTAATGAATAGTATCTGAGTACTGGACTCGAGATAAGAGCTTTTTTTATTTGTTCAAATGCCTTTACCTGTGGTTTACCAAAGAAGAAGGTTTTATTTTATTTTGTTTTGGTTAGATCTCTTAGATCTTTTGTGATTTCTGAAAAGTTATCAATATGTTTTGATAAATAAGTAGCCATTCCTAAGAAGGTTCTTACCTCTTCTATGGTTTCAGGTTGAGGCATGTCAACAATAGCTTTGATCTTTTCAGGTTGTACCTTGATACCCTTATTTGTCAGAATGAACCCTGTATAGTGAACTTCTGTTTGTGCAAATCTACATTTGCTTAACCTGAAAGTCATATTATTCTCCCTGGCAACTTCTAGAGTTTGCTGGAGAACATTACACTGTTGTTCTATATCTTCTGTGTAAAGCAGTACATCATCATAAATGTTTGCTAGATTTTCTATGCCTTCAAACACCTCTTCTATTTTTCTCTGATAAATTTCTGGAGCTGATGTGATACCCATTGGTAACCTTTTGTATCTGTACCGTCCCCAAGGTGTGCCAAATGTTGTCAATAGTTGACTTTCATAGTCAAGTTGTATTTGAAAAAAGCCCATATTTGCATCTAATTTTGTGAAATAGTTACTTCCTTCTACTCTAGTGACAACATCTTCAATGGTCTTGATAGGATGTGTTTCCCTTAATAAAGCTTTATTGAGGAATTTTGGATCAATACAAACCCTGACATTTTTACCATCTTGTTTATGTACAACATGCATTTGGCTGCACCAAGGAGTGGGTACATTTGTTGGTACTTTTGCAATAATATCATTAGCCAGTAAATAGTCCAGTTGTTTTTTTGTTAGTTCTCGCATTGCCGCAGGCAATGGTCTATTTCCAAAAGAAACTGGACCATCTTTATACTCAGGGTCAACACTCAGATGACATTCTCCTGGTAATTTGCCAATTGAATCTATTGGGAATCTATCTGGGAACCTATGTAATATGTCAATTATACATTTAGGAACTTTTTCAACATCTTGTATCCTATGTATCAGATTTTCTGGTGGATTTATCTCTGTCTTATCTTTTTCATAAGCATTGACTCTTTTAACCAAGCCTAATCTTAAGCTGTCCCTAGAACCTATAAGGTTTTGTACATTGCCTTCTACTACTTCACATTCAATTGTATATTGTACATCACTATGCACCACATGAAAACTTGTCTTACCAATTGGTTTTACAATGCTATTGCCAAAAGCAGTGATTTGGGAAGTTGTTTTTTCCAAATTTATGTTTGCATGTTTTTCTAGGTTTTTAAATGTTTTATTTGATATCACATTGCACTCTGCCTGTGTGTCAATTTTCATGCAAACTGCCCCTTTACCATTCAAGTAAGGAGTTTTTAAGATTACGTCCCATTCTTTTGTTTTTGTGCTTTTTCTTCCCACATCACCACTATTGTCAATTGCGAATATACATAAATTGTTAAATTCATCTAAATATTCATTCATATGGGAACTGTCATAGTTTTCATATTCATAGTCTTGTAAGGTCTCTGCATTAACACTGTCATAATTTTTATAGTCTTGTAAAGTCACTGAATTAACACTGTTTTTGCGACACAGGGCTGCAAAATGCCCTTGAATACCACAGGAATTGCACGGTTTCCCATACGCTGGGCACTGTCTTGGGGGGTGATTGCGTCCGCAATTTCTACAGCTCCCGCCCCTGTAAGTGTCTCTATTCGCTGTTCGGTATGTGCCTCTGTATGCACCTCTCTGTGAGCTCGACGGTGCTTGTTGATGCTGATGTGAGCCTCGCCCACGGTTGAGCTGAGGTTGTTGAAAATGTTGATAGTGACGTTGTGGCGCTCTGCCACGAGTGTTGCTACGACCATGTCCTCTTCTGATAGCACTGACGTTTGGTGTAGTATGCGAGGGTGTGAACATTTCTTCACGGATTTCGTGCGTTTGACATTTTTCAATCATTTGCTTTAGTGATAGGGACTCGTCCCATAGTTTTTTCTTAAGTGTGTCGTCTCTGACACCATTTCCAATTTGAACACACAGAAGATCGTCTTCTTTTTCTCCAAAATCACACATTTTAGCGAGATCTCTTAAAGCGGTTATGTAGTCACTAACACTTTCACTGCTTGTCTGTAACCTACGTTGAAATTTGCTGACGTATGACCTAGTTAGTTTCTTAGGTTCAAAGTACGTTTTGAATTGATTGCACACATATTGATAGTCTTTCTTATCATCAGGAGTAGCAAATGTTAGTTCGTTTTCAAAAACTCTTGTGTATTGTCTGCCCATTTGGTATAATAATAGTGCTATTTTTCTTTCATCACTAACATTGTTTTGACCACTGGCTAAATAGTAAATGTTCAAATCTGCTTGGAAATCTTTCCAAGTTGTAGATAATACGCCAATTTCATGATTGCGAGGCGTGAACTTTGGTGGTACGATACCCTGTACAGCCATGGTCGTTTACAAGATAAAATGTTAATCTAAAATTGGAATCTCTCACCGGATTTTCAGCACACTTTGTTTTTGTGGTTCTTCGATGATTTTTTCTTGATTGATCTTGTCAATCCCTCTGAATTTCATTGTGATCTTTTCCATCGGGAGTTCGTTGACCTTTTACTGGTACCATGTTATGTCCCTAAAAGTACTGTGACATGCAGTTACAGAAACTGGACAAACAACAGTAAGACGACAATTAAGTTTATGTCTTTATTCTTGTACTGGTCATGATGGAATGATCGAATGATCTAAAGCCAAACAGGAAGCCCACATCAACCGGATGTGTGGTAATGTATAGTATGTATAGTATGGTATT
>JAUUEB010502511.1:0-10286 GCA_032362205.1 Clione limacina
CCACCAACATTTAAAACAAAACTTCGACTTTACACAATGAATGGTGTCAAGGGCGTAGCTAGGTGTTTTTCATATATGAATCAAGTGGATTTTTAAAGATTTTTAACGAATTGACCCATGCCCCCCCCCTTTGCAATCCCTCACCCCTACCCTTTTCTACATCCTTAGCTCAAGTAAATATTTACAAGGTACAATTCTAAAGAGAGAACAAATAATTTGTATGAATATCATGAAAGCATATCGATGTTTAAAATGATAGTTGTGGTAACAGTGAAAATAAGAGTGTTTTCAATGGAGAAAGATTTCAATGAAAAGCTTTCATTCCCGAAAATAAAAAGTCACGAAACACCGAAATCGACAAAACTCGAAATACAAGTGGACGCGAAAAAACAGGCTATATAGTAACGGGTTTTACTACCCTATGTTTCTATTACTACTCGTCCTTTTACGTTTAGTAAAATTTGACAGGTTTGTGTTTCCATAGTTTTTCCGCTATGGGTGAAGTCTCGATCAGAGAACTTCGGCACTCACACGTACGACTGGTGGCGTCCCCAATGTGTCTATCTTGTGTGCTTATTTTCAAACGGTCAAATTGAAATAAATATCAAGCTGAGGTCATGAATAAAGAAATCTTACCTTCAAAATCCTAAAAAAAACACTAAATAGATGATAGATATAGCTAGATCACCATCCTTCTTTAAAACATACCATCATTCGATTGATTTCGGGAGTGAACATTTTCATTTGTAAACATGTCCGACCCCGCTTGGATGACCTTTGTGCTATGCATACATTTGACATATCGCGCCATTTGACATGATATTTTAAACGAATCACAAACCTGGCTACGCGAAGAGAACATTAATAAGGTTTCAGGGTTACGTAATTCTTTCAAATGGCACCTTTTTGTTTAGTTTCATATACTAGCTATGATTAGTCATAATTGTAGCAAACTGAAAAAGTTGATTAACATGCAATACTGTATTATTAAAATTGTAAAATCAATCGCCGATTTTGAGTCACGTGAGAAGAAGCTGCTGAAATACAGCGACTATTCATAGGTTCTGTATTTGTCCTGACATCGTAGAGTTAAATATATTATGTTCCTCGACGCATGACATTGTGGGGGTGCGTGTTCAAATCTTACTCTTTCTTAGCCTATAAAAACCTGGAAGACGAGGCGCCGAACCCCGATATAATTAGTGCTTGGGAATAAAGGAAGTTGGTTCAGAAACATTTACGATCCCCCTAAAACTCTAAACAAGTAGCTGTATACCTAGGCCAGTGGCGGCTGGTTGCAGGTGTTGGTTGACTAGTCAAATACTCATTTGTTAATCATAACTTAATTTAAGGAAATAGGTCCATATGTTAAGGAGGAAATGTCTTTCTCGATTGTTTTTTTAATATGCAGTTTTCCCACTGGTTTCAATCGGGGGAGCGTTGTTCCCCCTGCTCATCCTAAGCGGCCGCCCCTGCTGTTAAACAAAGGTCACAAGACTTGCTGCCTGGCTTAAACGGATTAACTTTTTTCAATATACTCCACTTAATTTTAGGTTTGGGATTCAAGTTATCCTCCCAGATCAGGGTAGACAGGGCTGTGCTTACATGGTAATTTGCATCCCGGAAGCTGCTGGTGTGCCCATTGTATCTGGTTTTAAATTCCCCTTTCGTGCACCCTATATAGTTTTTTCTACAGTGTCCACTAACCGTGTGTCTAGCCATGACCCCCCTCCCCTGTTTGGCTGGACACACGCGACCGTGTGTGTAGCCTCTTCGTAAAAACAATCTATGACTTTACCAATATCATGGGAATAAACTTTATAGTATTTTAGGGCAGTAAATGTATGGGGTACCAATGTTTCCTACAGTATATTTTCAGCTTAAACACGAGAAATAAGTTGAAAAATCGGGCAATAATTATTCTCATCAATGTCAGTTTTTATAACAAAGAAAATGTAGCAACGACTATCTGCTACACATGGTGTTGCGCAATCTCTTTTATCTTGTTATAAACATACGTTGACTGAATTTAGGCTGTCATATGCACTTGTTTTGTCCAAAAATACATTATAATTCATACAAACAGGGACAAAGAAAGAAATGGAAATAAGTATTTGATCATAGAAATATTGCATAGGTCGGCACATTAAAAGACCGATACTTTGAGATGCTTCAGATCCACAGTTAACTGATGTGAATCGACGAAATGTATTACGTAAATACAATGATATATTGAGTGTTAACAGTAACATTGTAAAAAAAAGCTACACAAAAATAATATATAATATTACGAAAATTGAATTGCAACGAAATATATACAAACAAAGGAAACATGAAAATGATGAAAGGATGAAATGAAAAGAAGAAAAATCAGACACAACAAGAAGGAACAAATACAGGGTAAATTATGTGGTAGCAGCATCAAAACCAACGCAGTATTTATGAGTTAAAAAAAAGAGTCCTACAGACCACTCATCTAATTACAGCAAATTAACATAAAGTCATAAGCACATATACTTAATATGTGGTCATAGGCAATTAGGCACATACCACAGTTATAAGTTTATATGAGAAGTATGTAATTCACGCCAACAATCACGACATAAGTTCACGAGAGGTTATGTATGCAGGCATGTCACACTATTGTCCTTTATTACTGCTGGAGGTCAAATCCTACAATAGACGTGACAATTTGGCTTAAAACGTGAGGCCAATAATGAGAAATTGATCACTGGTGGTGTAACTTATATCATAATTATTGATCGTGACACAATCCGACATGACTGTTGTGACATTTTAACAAGAACATGTTTATGGTAAAAGGTCAATCTTCTGTATGAAGTTATACAGTTTTGATATCTTATTTTGATGAAATTTGTTTTACTTGTAGTTCTTTGCAACAGTTCCTATTTGTAAACATAATTGCGATCGGAGCTTTGGTTTGGACATTACTGGGTCAAGGTCAAATTTAAATAAAATATCTAAAATGACAGACCTTACTAAAACAGTGCCCGAAGTATACAAGAGGCCTTATGGTCTTTATTACAATAACTGATGTCGGATATTTAAACTGTTCACCTTTTGTCTAAAAAATGATCTTGCGAACGGTAGCTTGACGTCTCAGTATTACGATGTGTTTTAAAGTGCTGCTGTCAGGTTACATACATAGTCCACAGATGGTGTTGAAGTGACCATGTAAGAGTATGGTATGTCAAAGGCTTGGATCGATCTTTATGTTTGTTCTTGTGTTGGAAGTGTAAAACTGCTGTGCGTATTGTGAGAACTGCATTTAATGAATACGAATATCCAAAATCAGCACATTTTCTTTGAAGTCCATCTAAGGTTATTTGATAAAAAAAAGTGATTCAATAGTACATTGATTTAGCACAGAATCCTGTTCTTTGGACCTTTGACCTCATAAGATTGGATTTTTAGTTTAATCCTTGATATTGGAAAGTAATAGTAATGAAAATACAAATATTCGAACGTCTGTTAATCTAAGAATTGTGAATTTGTACATTCATTTGTATCAGAAGTGTTGATCTGTTTGGATAAAAATGAAATAAAAAATCAGTTTATTTGATTTCAATCATGATTTTTTATGAAGCCAGGAACCAAAAATGAATCCTTTCATCAATTTGTTATCATGGTTTATGTCGCTTTCGATGTCTTTGTATGTAAATACAAATTAAATTGAGAGGAAGCTGAAATTATTGTTTGTTATGAAACAAGTATTAACAAATCATGGATTTAGCAAGATATATAGTTAAATATTATTTTACATGGTTGTTTGTATGTGTCATGTTTGTTTAAATCAAAACAACCCTGATGTATTTGTATGTTCAAGCACACGACCAAATATATATTAACAAATCATGGATTTAGCAAGATATATAGTTAAATATTATTTTACATGGTTTTTTGTATGTGTCATGTTTGTTTAAATCAAAACAACCCTGATGTATTTGTATGTTCAAGCACACGACCAAAAGTTTTGACTCAAATTAGAAAGTTCTCATGATTTATATTAATCTAATTATTTTGTGCGTGACCTTGAAATCAACATTTTGGGAATATTTTTTGTGACTAGTTTTATTTGTTGATGATAAGGTAACACAAACAGCTAGCAAATGGTGTTGTAAGTGTGTGACCTTCAACAATCTTATTTTTACTTTGACCTTGAAATAATCTAATGACATTTTTGGAAAAAACAACACATGGCTATTCATTTTCGTTGTAATCATATAGTGGAGGCCATTTGGCAACGTTGCTTCTAGCTTTTACGAAGCTGGGATTTTTTAAGAATTCATTGATTTGGAACGAAGAGAGACTCATGTATAATTAGTGAAAAAGTCAGCGTTCACTATTTCTTAGGCACGCCTAGTGAATTAGCATTAAAAATGATGCAAATGAAAAACCCTTATTTCAAGGAAAACATTTAGCATTGAAAAGTGCACAGTAAAAAGTGAACATTAAACGGTGAAGTTTATTAGCTCAAGTAAATTATTGCACAAAAGCAGGCAGTAACATAAATATAATAAATGTACATTGTTTAAAATTGCGAAAAAAGAAAAACCAATACACAATTCTGAAAACAACCAAGAAAAGCAATGAACCATACAGAAGATTGGCTGAATAATAACATGGATACTGTACGCTGTACAATATCAAAAGAAAACTTCAAGATAAATAAAAATGTAATAATACAGCAAATGCATTATTCAGACGAATGTGACAAGGACAGAAAATGTCTTCAGACTAAACAATTTATTGAGCCGTGACACGTAAATCAATAGTCAATATAGTCAACAAATGATTTCCTACCGTGATCGATATTGCTGAATACTTTTCTTTTCTTTGAATGATAATAGGCACCATGTCCTGTAAAGTCTGGCTTGAATGACAACGATCAAGGTTACCGTCCTTTTGTGTGTGGTGTTGGGCTGTGACCGCACATTATAATACCATCAGTTGAACTTATCCCAAATTGCAAAGTCTAAATAAAATATTTAGATTATACACTGACAGAGAAAAACCTGTGTATATCGAGCATAGGGTGCAAGACTATCGTAAGTCGACTTACGATATTATTTCACTGAAAGATGTTGAAATAATTCCAATGCGCACATTGTTTCAAAATGGCGTTCCATAGTTTTTGAAAATAAAATAAAATAGCTCTTAAAAAATCGTATGTTATTGTTAGGATTTACTTGGCAATCAGACTAACGTAACTAAAGTAACGAAACGTTGGTATTCCCATTTATTTCTAGTCTGTCGTTAAGATCTCGTAACTCGGTTGCCAATTATACCTTGAGATATAAGATATGTCAGTATCGTATGTAAAGTTAAGATACTTTATCTGCAAGATAATAACACAGACAGGAACATCAACAAGTTGAAATGTTTAGAAGTAATGATATCTTTGCACGATTTTCAATGTACTGAAACAAAATTTAGTCCCTTTAGAAAATACCAAGTAGGATCTGGGTGTCTCTTCCTTCCAGGTAGGGTCTGGGTGTATATGTCCCTTATTAGCAAAAACGATCTGGGCGTATATTATGTCCTTTCCTTCAAGGTAGGATCTGGGTGTATACGTTCCTTCCTACCAAGTAGGATCTTTAGTGTAGAAGTCCCTTCCTGCCAAGTTGATATGGATGTATATGTGTGACCACGGAACTGACGAGTGTTTATCTCTTTAAACTAAAATAATTAATTTAAATAGATTTAAGAACTCTGTGTTGTAGGTACACGCACTCCTGTGTCATACGAAAACTACACACATAACCCTCTGTCATACATATTCATTTCCAATAGAGTGCAAAGATCATTATGTACACTTGCGTTCATTGGGGTGATACAAAATGTTATTTTCAAAAGCTGCTAACTAGAATCGAGTATAAAAAAGGATTGAAATGGCTTATATTAAACAAACGTCGAGGTAATACTACGTATCTTGTGTATAAAGGATACAACATATTATCATTAATCATTTAATTCTAAAGCATTTATCAAGAACACATTAAGGTTACATTATGGTCAATTTAGCTGATCAGTCTTATTTGTTGTTTTATAATCTCAAGTCTCTCATGGTTTTTACTGTTGGAGTCGTTTATGCACACAGTTCCTGGCTTTTAAGTGACCCTACCCCATAGTGATGATAACGGGCGACGCAATACTCCAAGGGTTAAAATGCAGATTTTTGTTTGTTCAATATCATGTTTTGGACACTGTATCTATTCAATTAGTAGCTCAAAATTTTAAATTGTAGTAGTAAAGATTTGTATCTTGACTATTAGCAATGTCAACTGAACTTTATCGGAGTTAAGTTTTACAACGAGGTTGTTCTACTTCCTATTTTGTCTCGCGAGCAAAGGGAGTAAACCGAACAAGCAATCAATCCAATTACTGTTCAAACAAACTAAATGGTGGCTAGGTTTGCAAGTGTATAAGTTAAGACCATAAGCTCACTTAACCTTTTCAAGCTATTGAACCGTTCGCAAATTAGAAGCTCGTGTCTGACCTGCGATATAAGTGAATCAAACGGCGTTCGGTAACGACTTAGCTCGAAACAGTATTAATATTTACTTCCCAACAGGTAGAATCGGAGTACATATGTAACTTCCTTATGAAAAGGATCCAGGTGCATATGTCCATTTCTACCATCTAGGATCGGGCAGGGTGAACATATTCCTTCTTACCAAGTAAGATCTGGTCGTATATGCCCCTTCCTACCAGGTATGATATGGATATATATGTCCCTTCCTATCAAGTTAGTTCTGGAAGTATATCTTCCTTTTTATCAAGAATAATCAGGATGTATCTTTCCGTTTCTTCTTCGAAGGAAGGAACATATACATCCAGATCCTAAAAATCATCGTTTTTGACGAAATCTATTATGTTATCTTAATTGATTGTTCATGTATCAAAATGGAATCTTTCCCAGCCGTAACTATAATACAATATGACTACAATCTAAACATTCTTCTATGCAAAATGAGGATTTGAATGACGTTACACAAACAGGAATTAGTAAGGTAAATGCCGCTACCAAGCGCAACATACTAAGAATATGGTCCCTTAATGCATTCAGAAGATAAAACAAGACTTGATGTTATTTCGTTATATCATTATATATGATTAGAGTTTACATATTAACGATCACTTTTTGATTGTCTGACAATCACTCAACTGACAATTACAGTTTCCGACCTCGTGAAGTGTAATCTGGTACGACTGCTGAAAATAAATATTTGCCTTGGATAATCCAACAAAAACAATTGTTTATCTTTGTGTTTATCAATCATAAGTGAATTTCTTAAAGGATGAAAGACAATTTCACATAATTTTCATTATGCATGAAGATATCGTTATATAAATCTGAAATTATGAAAATATAAAGACTTCTTGAAAGAACCACACGGATAAGAAGGACATGCTCACATTTACACATAAGAGTAAACTAATCATCACTTCATTGTTTAATCACATCTTATTTAAGGCAGTTTTGCTGAATGGTTAAATTTTAAAAACAAGGACTTATATGAATACCTCAAGCAAACTAGACATTTATTCGTTGTCTAAACAGGACCTTTTGTGATAGTTAAAAAAAATCTGGTTAAATAGTTTTGTCGGAGGAAAATGCGGGTCACTGGTCACTAGGCTATATAGCGATTCACCCTTTTATTCTGTATCTGTATCTGTTGCGTCGAATGGCAAAATCATAGACGTTTATTGAAAAAAATAGTTTTATTATTGAAAGTTTTATGATATTATCTTAATTAGAATAATAAAATGTGGTGTCGGCGGATGTCATCAATTATAAATGTGTCAATTGGCAAGGCTATACATTCACAATAAGGTAGCTTACACTTTATGTCATACTAGCAAATGTTACCTGCACCAACTATGCATAGACAACTAGTCTCAATAACAGACACCCTGCCAGAGCGTTATCCATTAACCAGACATTAAATCCTACACACGCATTCATTGATATTGCATGTGTCTAATATGTCCTTATTGTCCACCAAAACATTTCCAGGGGGTAGCTAAGGCCATTGTCAAAAATAGTTCCCGTCATAAAGTCAATGTGAAATAATGTTTCTTACTGTTTAATAATCAACTTTGATATCAGCATCCACGGGGAAAGATAATTTGTTTATTTGAAGTTCATCATAGACATTTATGAATACAAAATTCAAATGTTCTGATGTGTTACGTCTAATCCCATGTGAAGATACATTAATTAAAATGTATTTTGTTGGGAAACATCTCAACCACCCAATGGATTGAGAAGACACTTCTTTATTGTCAATCTAACGTAACAACCAAGAACTCAATAGGCATAAGAAATATGTTGCAAAAGGTCATCATGTGTCATGCCAAAAACGAGTCAACAAAGTAATCATCAACCGGTTTGATCTTGAAGAACATGATTTAAAATCAAACTTAAATATTCTAAACTTTTATATCATTATTGATATGTTAGATTAGACAATGTATACTCACAGCACAGACATTCCAAAAAGTGTTTTTAATGAGAGTAGACACTTTTACATCGGTGATGTTGGAGCAAAATCAAATTAATTTTTATACTCTTCATTGATTATGTCATATTTTCAGACACTTTAGCATAACATAATTTACTCTTATACATGTCCTGAAAATAAGTACACAATTGTACATCGATAGATACAAAAGAAATTAAAAGGGAGAAATTATATGTTTTTTTTAAAGCCTATTCAAAGTAAAAAGTGATTAGATTCGGTATCTCAAAACAATTTATATATTTTATAGTTTCGATGCTACTTCCACTGTGGCAGACAGATGGACAGACAGACACTACTTACAAAATTGTATCAGATATCTCATCGATATTTTTCTTCAAATCTTCATCTCTCGTATAAATGTGTTTTAAAGTCTTTATATGATTCAAAATATTCTATCGTTTGCTGCTGAATATCTCCCCGATTTCTCCCAACATTCATCTGATCAAGCTAACAATTGATGTTGTCCTTGATACGTCAGTATACTGAAAGATATTACCCTGTTACATATCACCATAGGTAACTAATATACGAACATAATGTACAATGGCGTCATACATATGTCAGACTTAATCAATATGATATTAAGCTAGGTGTGGGCGTTAATCCACACTTAATGCCACACGTAATTTCCTTCGTCAGTGCGATTGCGAGGGTGGTAACTTTATTCAATTATGGCTCAAGGCTTGTTTCTAGAATAGATGAATATGATACCTAATGACGACCACACGCAAAGCTGCTGCTGTTAGACATGAAAAGATTAAATAATACTCATATCAGTCGATAAATAATTCTTAAAAAATCGTTTTAGTTTTATTTATCTGTAAGACTTCATGAATATGATTATTTAGCTATGTGTGGGCGTTAAATTCAACGCTCAGACCATGGGATCAAAGCAATACATTCTCCAATGAGCAATTAAATACATTTAGAGTGTACTATTTATCTGCTATTAAACTGAGATTCATGAAGAATTAAGTACCAACTGTAAATGGTTGTTAATTATTCATTGAATTTATCTGGTAAATATCTTTTATTAATGGAATCAAAGAAGAATTTGTCTGGTAAATATCTTTTATTAATTGAACCAAAGAAGAATTTGTCTGCTATCAAATAGTAATATTTTTATGTATTTTGGTTGTTTGATTATTTTCTCTCCTCATTTTTTGATCATTGAAGCTTGCTTGATTTTCACACAAAAATCACCGGGTTTTTCATGGTAAGTCTGCATGGGCAATTGCTCAAAACGTTTACTAGTTTGATGATGCAATATGTTCTTGAATGTCTTGAATTCTGCGTTTAAGTTTTGCATGTTGGTCATTTTTTACAACACTTTTACATTGGAACCTCAGTGGGGAATAACTAATCTCTTCTTCTTCGTCTTCTCTTGAGCTTATTGATCCTTAACATGTTATTTCTGTGTTTAAGGGCTTTGTACCCAATTCGTTGTGCCAATATAAAAAACTTGCGTTATAAATAAACAAAACAAATACCCCACATAAAGTGGGTTACATCTCAGTTTTAATCAGATTGCATTCACACCGAGTACAAGTTGTTCTATACTATTTTCGTAGAAACTTACGTCAGCAGATCTAGTCTATTGTCTAGGTCATTTCCTCAGCATACAATAGTTCAGTACTTGATGGACACCGCAATATTATATAGCGCAGAAGATTAAAGCATTACACCGTATTACGTGGAAGATTCACCTGTTGATAAGAGTTACAAATTGCTACGTCA
>JAUUEB010502522.1:0-10286 GCA_032362205.1 Clione limacina
AGAGAGAGAGAGAGAGAGAGAGAGAGATGTGTTTGATCTCTTCCAGCTGTTGGCATACCTTTTTGTTGGTTTGATGCAGCATCTTAATTTATGCATTTGAACGGTTATTATTCAAATTAATTGAAGTTAAGCCACTCTCGTTATACGTCAAAAGCGTTCAAACCATCTGGTGCATCATTGCCTTCATTTTCAAACAACGACATTAACTAGTTTAAAAGTTATTTACTTCTCGGCTTACGTCCCAAATTTACGAGTCTAAATCAATGGTTTGATGTTGGAAGTAAACAAATTAAAAAACACTAAAAGTTATGTTACCAATATGACGTTAATGACTTTAACTATTGAAAATAGATGCTAGAATGTGCGAATTTACACCAAAATGAAATCTGCACGTCTTGGTATGTCTAAAGCAACATGTCCAAGTTTGTGTCGGTTGAATCAACTGCATGAATGCATACACCACCAGCATTCATTCTAATCATGTAGATGATCTGCTTTATTAACAAGGTATGTCTTTAGTAAAACATTAGTTCATATATTAAAACGATTATGTCGAGTGCACATTCATTGTTAATTCTGACAAGACATTTTAAAGATCAGTAGGCTAGCCAGATATTCCGTTCAAGGTTATCGGGGAATGAGAGTGAATTCATCCTTTTATTTTACAAACCCCAATGCTAAACATGATACAAGGACAAGGAAATGGCATTATATCACCTAACGATGTCATGAAAAATACATTACATTTCAGGTTTACCTAGTGCGTGTCTCAAAAAGTGGTTGGATTCTTGGCAAGAAGATACCCTGAACTCAGAATGCCGTTCTTCCGTTTCGCTCATCACACGGAATGGAATCAAATCTTTTCTAAGTTATGTGCATAAAGGTAATTTTGAAAACTTGCTATAAAACCAGAAACACATTAGTTACGCCGGATGTATATGCACATAAACAAGGAATCTGGTATCGATCTTTTTTAGAAACTAGTTAACTTTTCTTAATAAGTTGAAACAGAAAACATATTAAGTCAAGTGATGTTACCTTTTTTTGAAATACCTTATAGTTCATTGGTGCGACGAGCTCAGTGCATTGCGATCCCGAGAATTGGGTCATGTGGTTTATATCTTTGATAAGGACATGACAGATTCAATTGCAGTTATCTTATCCTGTCATAGCGATGATTGGAAATATGAGGGAGTTATTTATAGTGAGGCTTAACTATATAATAACATTACGAGCATTGGGATCAGTCCAAAGTCATTGTTGTTTTCGATGGTGTTTCAAATGTCTTTCATAACACCAGTATTCTTTTGATGCAACACACGAAGTTTAATAAATTAAGTAAGTGTGCGTTACTTGTTTATTGCAGGTGGCCTGGGAAATAGTGAAAACAGCAATCAAGTATAGAGTATATTCGACACCTACATAACCTAGGACAGTACAATTATATTGTTTCTAAGTATTTAGCAAATGTATTAATTGTAGTTCTCTGTATCAGATTAAGTATCATCACAAATTAGCAGTATACTGGAATGACTTTAATTATATTGCATCTCATACTATCATTTAGTCTAGATTATTTGATATGGTATGAGGCATAACAAAAAAGATATGGTGGTCTACGCCTTTGAATCTTTTTTCGATATTATAAAGCGCTTGATGAGTGGAAGCTTCATTCATAGCATGATAATGACAACATTTACATTTCCCCTCATACAACACCGCGCTTCACATTAATTATTCACAAGCCATGATTATTTTTAATAACAGGATTTTCATGACAATGTTTTTCAAATTGAAATAAAAGCCTAACTGTGACAAAAGGTGCTCACTTTGTAATATTCACAGAGGAGAAACAGAGGATGTTAACCCTACGTTGTCAAAATTCGGCAGTTACAATAATCATCAATGTATGGTTTATATACTGTTACAACGATAAGACCCTTCTTTAATCATGCACTCACTTGGTTGAATGTGGAACAAATGCCTTATTCAATTATATATAATGTCGACATCGAAGCATAAAATGACAGTCCAATCAATGCTTAAAACAAACTTTTATCAACTATCCACACATAAAATAATCAATGTCACCGTAACAGCATCGAGTGTGTGTACGTTGAGGTTCAGATTAGAAAATATGTAAGTGCTTACGGGTAATAGAAAGGTATTGTATAATTTAAAAAAAAAGAATATCTAAATATAATGTTACTATTAAACCACATTATGCATAATAGATTTCACTTTTAGTAATATGTATTAAATCCTTATTATAACTGTCTTTGTTCATAACCTGTACAATCTTGCTTGATAAACATAATGTGTAAGTCAACGGCTAATTGAAATGTAAGTTCTCCAAACATCCTGTTTAATTTCTCGGAGTAATGGTTAACTCTTCAGATGTGTCAACAAATACTCGTTTCACACAGAAGTCTTTAAAAGAAATTGTTTTCATTGCATGTTTTTTTCTTGATAAATATCCAATGTGTTCGATTAAAGTAGTATGCTTTATGATATTCATGTTTAAATGCTGCTGGTAATAATTTTGAATGTGATAATACATAATTATTCAGATTGATATGATTTTTAGTTTAAAAAAAATAAATGCAGATTGATTATTGTTGACGATTAGTTATCTCTCATAATTGATTTCAAGGACTTACACAAGCTCTAAAATACGTTATTTTTAATATCACTGAATACAGAAATCAAAGTGATAATATACGACCCTGATGATTTTAAAGGCTACTCCAATTTATTAAGTTTAAAAATTAGACCTGGAAATCTACAAAATAAGAGTGAATAATTGCCAAAAGAAGTAACTACTCTTAAAGTAATGTCTTTACCACTTCTGACGTTCTGACTTAAACGTTCACATCAGGACCTGGACGGTTATTGATCGTGATGGCCAACCATAATCTTTTCAGCTTTCAGCTATCGTCTTTAAAAAGAGTAGGGGACTGGACGATTTGGTAAGAAGATGGTTAAGTTTCCTTTATAAAAAATACAAGTTCAGAATAGAAGCGATATCACTTATCTCATATAGATGACAATTATTTCGGTATTCTCCATGTATAAAATAATCATTTAATTTAACTTTCAATTTAAATATATAATTATCCATTGGCTCAAACGCTTATCCATCATACAAATAAATAAATATTAAAACCAATGTTCTTTAAATACAATAAAATGTATTTACCTTTCATTGTATGATTTTGGTAGGCGTGGGCATACTATTTTGGCTTGTCGAAAGGTCAATTGAGATGTGTGTATCAATGAATGCAAGAAATATTTTTTTAATACTTTTCCAGCACAAACTCATATTAAAGGGTAAGACTCACATTTTGTATGGTCTGAAACAGTTACCAGGGGAATAAGTTGGCAACCCCCCCAAAAAAAAAATTAGCAAAAAATAGAAACAATGTTTTAGAGTTGCACCATGACTTAACTTTCAAAATATATGATATGTCTCAACCCATTAGAAAATCATACACACGCGCCTGGCAGTAACTGTAAACTTTGTGTAATATCAAACTTGCACTCTTTAATAGCAAACCTCAAAACAAGCCCCGAGATGAGTTATATAGTTATATATATTCATATAGCAACCTTGATTGCAAAACGATATCTAAATCGTGTTGAATAAAAAATATTGATTATCAATTATCAAATGAAGAATCACGAAAACAGGAAAAAGATAAGCAAATTCTTAATAATGAAAAATTGAAAGAAAAAATGGAATTGTCTGATTCTAGAACGTATGTGTAGTTTTGAATCAAAGAAGAGAGTCATCATATTGTGAAGGTTGTTTTGTTCAGATGAAGTATCCGGAGATCGTTAAGTTGTTGCCGTGAGTGGACAATTTTTGTGATATATTTAAAAATGAGAAAAGAAGCTTTGTAGTGATATTTTCAGCGTATATCAACCATTGCATGGGTATTTTTACATTACATTCAATTGTAGTTATTCATTTAGCACCTATTTATGATGAATTGGATTGCATAAATTGAAACGAATCTAGCATCGTATCTTTCATGGTTCAAGTTATGTTAAGTATTAATTAACGTGTTATTTACATCCCGTCATTTCACTTCAAACTGACGACTTTCAATCTTCAAGTAGGTTATTAAGTGTCTCTCACACATGTCTGATAAATGAACAGTGTTTAAAAATATGCAAACGTTTCAATGTATGGGTAATATGTGTATCACTAAGATAACCCGCTTCCTGTCTAAACGGAATAACGCTGTATAACATCCAATAATATGTAATTGGCTTTTGTCCGCATTTCTGCTGTCTGTTGTCTGTCTTGCGTTGGTATACTGTATTGGTGCCATCATTTTTAATTTTATTGTTAATTACCCCACATAGAACCACAGCATGGTTTTACTAATACATAGACACATTTTCACTTTCAATCTAGGCACTTTGTTGTTTTTGATTTTTTAAGCCTTACCTATCAACAGTTCAGAATTTGCTTTGAGGAGAGCAAGAAATGTTTCATTATCCCATAAAGAACAATTACAATCAAGAATAGTATAGTCATGTAAGTGGTGCCATGAAACCTCTCCCCTTAGCCCCCCCCCCGCATCAATGTGAAAAACCTTGCTGAAAATAGCATATTTTACGTATGCTTTTTAGATAACGAATTATAGCGCATCTGACTGTAGAGATACACTTTATCATCAGATAGTGTTGATATAATGGTTCATAATTACCCTTTTTTATATGTTAATAAATGGTAGGAAAAAAATGATTAATTGTATATAATTAAATAGAAGACAAACCCGAATCTGAAATAACACCCTGAAACAACCCTGAAATTACATATTCAGTCATAACATTTCATCTTCAACCGTCTCATAATAATGCCGGGGATTAAAATCAGTTTTCTGTACAGAAGATTGAAACATTCGCAATTATTAATGTTAACAAAGAGAATAGAGTTGCCAAAAAGGCAAACACCGTAAGTCTAGTCATTCGACCACGAATTAAGACAGAAGAGGTTGTGTATGTGTGAATACAAAGCCCGACCTTGATATTGGAAAGTCAACAATAACATTAAAGTAATCAGCCCATGGGCCAGTTATGTCGATTGACTTTTTGAACAAACATCCGCGTGTGAACAATGCCATCATGTGTTTACAGTACTTGCAAGAGATTCATAATAAGAAACGGTTGACGTCATTTGTATGTACTGATGTTGCGTTTAATTTTAAGACAAATAGCCCAATCCATAGTTTGTCTAAAAACATGATTAGTGTTTGTTTGTCATTTTGTACTGACCATACTTTTAACTGTAAGCTCCTCTGTGGCTTGGGGGATTTCTCTAATTTAGTGTTTTTTGACCGATAGTTCCATCAATTTTATGTATGAGTCGAATAGATTTCTGGGGGATCCAAAGCAAATAGGCTATCATTACAGATTAATTGAGATGAAAATTCGATATTTTAGATGACCTCCATATGCTGTTTTGTCAAGATTATGTTATCACCAAAGTACTGCTGGTAAAAAAAAACATCTTATGATTATTGACAATGTAGTTCATCGAGCTGAAATACTTATCTAGTGACATTTATTAATATTTTAAAAATGTGTTTAGTGTACGATACTCTCGTATGGATATAGAGTAACCTTAAACCCATTATTTCGGACGGGAAAATAAGATGAGATTACTTGTGACGACAGACAAAAACGAACTATAATATAAAAAGATCAAAAATACTATCGAGGGAAAGAAAAGAGACAAAACTATATATTGTTTGGGATATTTCCAATGTCGAGTATGAATGGGAACATAATGTTTCAAATTTACATTTATACTAACCAGGAAAAGTGAAAATTCTACTATCATTGGCGTTTTTTTTTTGTCAATCGTAATTTAATTGTAAAACCACATTATATGAAGAAATCCTGCTTCAAGCTCTTGCTAAAATAGCAAGTATTTTTGACAAATACTGTTTACTGTAAAAGTGCATGAACTCTACTATATTCCGACATACTCTCTCGGTCCGAATGCGGGAACAAAACAAAACGTAACGACGGCCAATCACAAACAAATACGACGTAAGTTATTTAGGTCGCCAATCAGCGCTAAGAATGTCAAACCATATCAAATCATGATGTCATCATTTAGTCAAAGACTAATTAACAAGGAACGAAATTTAAGACATTATGGCAAAAAGTATTTTCCCAAAGAAAAAAAATCATCTGTATCTTTACGGATTATACTTATACTTTTTAGGTTTTAATGTAGGAAAGATATGTTGATGAACACGAATGTTGAAAGTACAGCCACAAATTGACCCATTGAAAAAAAGGAGCCGATGTTCGAAAACATGTTGAGGCTGTTGCTTCTTGAGTGGAAGCATTAGCAGTTGGTTTACCTGTTTGTACATCTTATTGATTCTGGGCATTAAAACCCTGAATATGTGGAAATGTCGACGGACCAGAAATAGTGCCCTATATGGTTGTTGAATAATTTCAGTAGGGAAATCAAAGTTTATTACAACATTTGGCTCATCTAGGCCTGGTGGTGCAGAAGACGAGTTATTTGGTACCTGTTAATCATTGGTCGATGCAGTGTGTTGTTTTAGCGGCCTTCATCGTGAGAGGTACACATCGGTTCAGCTGCTCAAGACATTTATTTTGAGTACCAACATGAATATACTGCAGAACATTGTAAAAATATGCAAAGCAGTGGCCAACTTGGATTCAAACCATGATATCTTCCTTATGTCCATACTGGCTAACATCGACAATGTTATGAATCGATTGGGCTGCTCAAGACTTTCAATTTGAGTACCAACAATAGCTACTTATTACGGATATTACACTTGTTTTGTATTTTTTGTAATATTGGGATGCATAAGTTAGTTGAAAAGTTACAGGTCAGCGGCCATGCTGTATTTAAAACCGAATATTTTTAATATTTTTATACTGACTAGCATCGTGAGTGTTATGAATCGGTTCAGCCGCTCAAGATATTACACTCGTTTTGTATTTTCTGTATATTGGGGTTCAGTTAAAAAGCTTTAGAAAAAAGCAGAGTGGGTGGCAAGCCCCCACCCGGGCTAATTTTAATCATTAAACGAAGGACTATTGGAAAATACAAAGACACGCTTGCCCTCAGACACTGCAAGGTAATGTGGTCAAGCCACTGGACAATTCCTCAGTCGCTTTGTTTTATAAAAGATTAGCCCTAACCGCTGAATAATAATGATAATAATAATAGTAATAGAGCATTCATATAGCGCCTATCTATAAAAATGGAAAGGGACTGTGAAAACAAAAGCACGTTCACCATATGTTTTTAAGCTCATTCTAGGGAGTATCAGTTTTTTGGTGTTACTTGACCTGAGTGCCCTACTAGGTTCATAGGGAACAATTAAATCGTGAAGGTAAGATGGTCCAGATACATTTAGAGCCTTAAAGCAAACTGTGAGATAATGGGTGGGATTTGTAGATAAATAATTCATTGCTTCTTACTAAGACTTATGTTCTAAAAAGTGAGATTATGGGTGGGAAAATTTTTACATAAAAAATGCATTGCTTCTCACTAAGATTTATGTTCTAAAAAGTGAGATTATTGGTGGGAAGATTTGTACACAAAGAATTCATTGCTTCTTACTAAGATTTATGTTCAACGTTTAGATAACACAACGTCTAAAAGCAGCTTCTTGACGAACATAGCGCAATTCGTATAATCGTTAAGTAGTAATAAGTGTTTATCTACCTTCATGCCGTGAATGGATGCTCATAAATTGAAGCATTTTACATCTTTGAAACAATTTATCATGTATGTACTTCACATTCATGACAAAGTAGCTATCGTCAGTAACAAACATGAAATGAATCATTATTTAGTATGAGTAAAGTTAAACATTAACCTACACGTTTATAGTTGGAAGTCATCAGGAGCTTTTGTCAACCATCCGGTCAACTTCATCAGCTTGAATAGTTCTGGTAAACTCGTAACATGGTGTTAAGTGATTTTTCTTAAATAAACATAATTTGAATATGTTACTGAACAAATGTTATGTGAAGCTTTAAGAGATACGTCTATTTCTTGCCATTGATATAAGATACACGTGTTCAAGCAGTTTTGTTTAAGAGCACGTTACAAGAACATCGTCGTTTTTTAAGATACAAGATATAACGTTTTTTACTGTCATACTTAAAGGCAGCCATAATATTTCCTGATATCTTTTTTCATGACGCCGATAACACACAGGGCTCGATGAGTACGTGTACGTTCTTTGTTTATGCCTATGTTTTTAGTACATTCTGAAAACAGCAAATCATTATACACTTTATTCGACACCTTCATAGCCTTCAAAGGTCCTCGTTTCAATCACATGTGAAACTAATAAATATATAGTATTTTACTGTATGTCGTTTTATCTCATCGCAAATTGAAAACCATGACACTGGAATCATTTCAATGATAACTTATCCCATCACATACTATCACTGAGTGTAGACTATTTACTCTGTAATAAGGCGTTATGGTGGTTTGAATTTAATATAGTTTAGATTTTATGAAGCGCTTTAATGGCAGCTGTAAACACAACATAATTGACAACATGATTCACAACACAACAGATATAACGAGATAAATTGTCAATAAAAATCTTCTCCTTCTTCGACCAAAACCGCACTTCATGTTAATCATTCCAAAGCGAAGGAAATCTTAATACCAGGATTTTCACGTCAAAGTTTCAAAATTGACATTAAAGCTTAAATATGACAAGAAGTGATCACTTGTAATTATCACAGAGGATAAATATATCATGAGCTTTTCTAGGACGTCAACCCCTGGTTTTCAAATCCTGACAGTAGATTCATATTGTTAAATCAATCAGACATTAATGTGGGAGCATCCAAACATCTTTTGTCGATTTGAATCATGAACACACCTGTCCGCCTATTTTTAATGCGTATTTTTCAATGTTAGGAATAATTTCCCCATTATCTTTTAATGTTTCTAAGTGATTTAAATAAATATTATACATTATTATACATAAAACGGGTACACATGTTTGGCTCAAATGAATGAGGTAGTTATAATAACAACTATACAAACCCCAGTATTTCAATATCAATACATTTCATCAGTCAAGATTTATTTCTTTATATTCGTATATGATTTAATTCCAATGAAAACTCAGTAGCAATTATTCAGAAAATTGCTACAGGTTCCAATATATCATATCCCTTTGTTCTTTCGCAAATCGAAATTATGGCACATGGTCCTGTGCTAGTTGTTAAAACGTTCTGCGTTTGGAATGCAAGCACATTTCAATAGTTCCGTGCCAATTTAAGAAGTGTGACCTCATCAGGACACCTGGAATGACAAACTTATATAATAGTATATACCTTTGAACCGTGACACTATCTTTAAGGTAGAATTTCAAAACCAATTCTAAGACAACACTTTTAACATCTCCCTGGTGACTCAACTTGGACCTAGACACACCATGATCCCAAAACAATACTGTACGAACGGTAAATATGTTTACATTTCGTATCGTCCTAGTATCAACTTTTATTTAAGACTGTTCTTAAGACTTTGATTTATTGACACTTAATTAACCTTTACTCATCGTCCGTGCAGGAATGTTTATATGGTTTAAGTAGGTGCTTACGTTTGTTTGATAACACACAACATTCAGTTCATGAATGTGAAAAGCATGAAGCGGTCACATTGTGCAAAGTTAAAAGCTAAAGACATTAATGCTTAATAAATCCAGGGTGATCATGTTATATGTAATAACATTTCCACCTAGCTTTTGCTTCATCTTTTTCATACGAACATTGTCAAAATTTTCAGAATAAGTCCGTTACTTATATTGTGTCTACATTAATTTTCCATTAATGCATTTCACTTTAACAATCACCACCATCACAACAAATTAAGCATCAAATAATCTGATGGGTATGCGTAACACTTTATGGAATTGCCGAATAGCTACTTCATGGTATGACATTAAATACATACTCTGTTTGAGAAAACGTCGGGTCTGTAACACGCAGCGTCATTAGGATGACAAACGACATCACATATGCATATTCTAGCATTAAAATCAGGATAGTCCTCAGTAAGAAATTAATAAGCCGTCAGTTGTACGAGCACTGCTAAACAATACAAGACGAATACAGCACCATAGTCAAAGTAGTGGTTTCTGATAGTGTATACGACATTAAAAAAGATTGGAAGACGCTCTTTGTTCTAGAAAAAACATTTATACAAAACGTCTTCTTGATTAAAGTATATTCTGCTTGTT
>JAUUEB010502533.1:0-10286 GCA_032362205.1 Clione limacina
AAAAGCTGCTTTTCTAGCTTGTTGGACGTTGTGTTCGGTAGTTTTTATGTAACGGCCGTTTTTGCTAAAAAATAACTCCTAGGTATTTGAAGGTTTTGACTTTCTCAACGGGCTTGCCATTCAATCGCCATCAGACCAGGGCTAAGATCAACAGCAAGTTAAAAGTTAGTCAATTTAATTCATTGTTTATCTACTAAAAAAATCAAACAAAATCTGTGCTTATGCCATATTAATTTTTTTCTATAAGTGTTCGATAATAACGTCAAATTATGGAGATATAAGAGAGTCCTATTTTCAAATAATTTGAGACGATGATTTGAATGTGTTGATGTCAACAGTCTTTTTTTTAAATAATATGAAGTAGAGTGGCTTATAGCATAAAATTGTGAAGTGTGATTGTTGGATGCTGGGGGTATATTGATGTATTATAAATGTTTGAATAGTCTTGACAAACTGATATAAATAACCCATAAAAAGTCGACAGCGAAAGGAATGAAACTATTTACAACCATGGAGCGAGGTTTAAGAATGAATGCAGTTGACTCAGTTTAATCAACCGGTGCAGGATTATTTTTATTTCTTAAAAATCATGATATTTTGAAGAATAAATCAATTTGATCGTTACGCAGATACTCTTGTCGTTAACTGTTCTCATGGTAAAAGCATTGTGTTAACATTCGATACACAATCACTAGTTTTCTCATTCTAAACTTGCAATTATTCTGGTCAAAATTAACACGACCTAACGAAACTAGTTTGCATAGTTGAATCTTAAATGTTAATGTACATTCAAAACTTTGTTTTGCTTCATAAATTGGCAAATAATCTAAACAATGAATCAATAAATGATGCGTTTGAGACTTTTTATGATAACTTCATTTAGAAGGAACACGTTATCCTGGTATTTTGTGAAGGCATGAAGTTGCATTGACTACATGTAATTTTTCAGGTTTCTAAACACTGTTAGTCATCTCAAATAAGTTAGATAATAAAACGTCGTGAGGTATTCATTCAACGACAAACATTATATTTCATTATATTGAATATTGACCAAAATTATCAAAGATATTCAGGCGCGTAGCCAGGTGGCATTGGGGAAAGTCCCCTCCCCCATTTGGGATCCAAAATGCTCTAAATGTGCACAATTTTTAACTAATCTAAAAACTGTCGGCCGCTTCGGGGCCATTTCTTCGATAATATTTTCTTAATTGCTCTAAAATTGCATCACTTAAAACCAATTTCGAAAATTTCATTGCTTTAATGATATTCAAGTTTGCCACCCCTCCCCCCATTTCAAAATCCTCGCTACGTGCCTGAAGATATTCCAAGTTCAGTCAGGTTGTGAGCGTTTGTCACTTTCTGAGGGAATACAATTTTAAAACAAAAAGAATATAAGTTGTAAAATATGTGCCTGGCCATGGTGATATGATCTATTATATGTTAAACTTATGTCTCAACAACTTTTTTTGTGTAATAAGTTAAATAAAATGATGCAACTGCAATTAAAGCTCGACAAAGAGAACAGTTTCAAAATGTGATATTTGTTCGTTTATTTATCCTTAAATCAAGGCACGTATAAGGTCTTGATATATAAAAATGGTAGTTAATAATAAGTTTTTTTCAGCTGCTGCCGAGCAAACGTACATCAGATCCCCTTATGTAATATACATTATGACTAATATATAGACGATATAACATTTAATATTTTGTTTTAAATTATTGTTTCCTCATTGAAGATTTCGTATCCGTTTACTTATTTCAAAAGTTGACCTCTTTCACAAAAAAGTGCAGGAAAACATATAACAATAGACAATAGACGAGCTTGGCACAGTTGCAATGATGACTCTGTTAAAGTTCGTTTCTAAGCATGACAAGTAGGTTAAGGTTAATCCTAAGTTAATCTTACACCATTCATGTGACAAGCTAAAGAGACAAAACACAAGCTTCAGTTGGTACTCTTAAGAATACCCGTGTATAGTAAGAAATGGCTCTTTCACTCAGAACGATGGCGTCAAAATCTTGCCTATCGCTTTCATATTTCTGTACTGTGCACATGACTTGTCGTTACTTGTATGAAGTTATCTGTCGGACTAGATGAGTATTATTATCAGACGTGTAGCCAGGAGGACAGGAGGGAAAGTCCCCCCCCCCCCGTTTGAGATCCAAAATGCCCTAAATTTGCACCATTTTTAAGTTATCTCAAAGATTTCGACCGCTTCGCGACCATTTCTTTAATAACATACCCTTAATTGCTCTAAATTTGCATCATTTTAAACCAATCTAAAAAATGTCGACCGCTTTGCGGCCATTGCTTTGATAATATCCGAGGTTGTCCCCCTTCCACCGATTTCAAAATTCTGGCTTTGCGCCTGATTCTTATGAGTCAATACTTCAATCACACGTACAATCAATTCGTAATTAGGCGTAAGTCATTGACGGTATACATCTTGACATTATATACTGTTTTAAAACACAGGGTGTCAATATTATGGAATATAGTTAACCTCAGTCCTTATGAACATCGGTATATAAGCCAAACATGGGTAACAAAGCTTACTTATAGTATATAACAGCTTTAGAACAGCAATGACTTTGAAATGAACTTATACTATACATTAACATACTCCACGACTTACTTAAAATGTATGTCAGCTCAAAAGGAATTAATATCCTTAACCATGGATTAAAACATAAAAAAATTACCTGTAGTGTTGCAAATATTACTATCTCATTAAAACTCGTCTTTACAATCCACTGTTTGCAGACTTTGCAACAATTCTTTTTTGATTAAAAGCTTCTCTTTGAAAATATATGACGTCGGTAACGTTATTTTAAGAAATATATTAAATTGAAATCTTAACGTACAGACAGAGTTATACAAATTCAAAGCTTCACTGATTTTGGGACGCACAGCTCTACTTATTTAATACATATATTGTTATATACATTTAAAAAATATCTTTCTAAAGGGTTATGGGCAGTTGAGTGGAATCGAAAATGGAACTTTCATATCTTAATTTCTACGTGCAAACGTCTTAGCCTTTAGTAGCAATTAAATGCTCCGAAGAGAAAAGCGAGGTTATTACAAAGTGAACCGTGTGTCAGATACTCTAATGTAGCATTGAATAACTTAATCAACCGTCAAATATAAAAAGAAAATTCTGATCAACTATAAAAGTCAAACTAGTGATCATACATCTGAGAGGGAAACAATTGTCAGATACTGTATGGATTTGAACTGCTAACCTCATTATCCTGATTCTGATACTTTAACCATAGGACCATAAACATCATGTTATTTATTCTGTTAAAAGTAAACGGTAATCAAGATTTTTTAGAACATTCGAGCAGAAGACAAATATGATTGCACTGAACGAACTTCTATGCGTATGAATAAAATATGAATGAGTGTTTACTAAGTTCCTAACCCTGGTCTTATTTATGGAACCCTCGTCTACATTAAGGGGGAAAATAATTGGATATGAGTACTCAATAGTATCGCGACAGTACACAAAGCCGGGATGATGTTTGTGAATAAACCTAACGCTTAACATAATCCAACCAACCAATTTAAGAGTAAATGTTACAGTGAACAATCTTTTCTGTCATTAGAAACTGGTGCTTACGATTGCTTTCAGACACAATGTTTTGTTCTCCTTAAAAGTAATACTTAAATAAGTTGACTTAAATTGAGTATCTACAATCGGCAATTTTGTTTCGACAACTTACAAACGTAGTTTGTTTTATTTGTTTTACTTCGTTAATTCGCTATCATCATGTATCAAGTCCTCACCATCTATCTATTCAATTTTCCGTTAGCTAACTGCTTAAAAAAATACAAGTAATTTCTGAAAACACTTTGGGGCTTCAATTAACAAAATACTGGCTGTTATCTGTCTCTGAATATCTAACAGTGAAAAAGTTGTCTTTTTTGAATAACCAAAACTGACACATCAATTCTGCTTCAATATTTTAGCTGAGTGGTTTTATGTTTACTATTAAAGACTACTTTTGTGAAACTTTTGTGTAGTTTTGAATCGTATTTCACACTCTGTGACTCTATATGAAAAATAATTCACCTTTGGTTTGAAGGAAAACACATTTGATTATGTAAAGACTTTGAACGTCACACAAAGAATCACATGACTAACTCTATATTAACGTCCACCAATTCAAGATAAGTTTTCTGGTATTTGGCTCGTGATTCAGTATAGACGCGCAGAATAACCAGAAGTGCCTTTCTCAAATAGAGTTTCCACAGGGTAAAATTTTATCAAAATTGATCTTAAAAGTGTCGAAACGGCGACTCACTTCTTTGCTTGGGTAAAGAGACACTTTGTTGTATTACTAAGCAAGGAAAGCTTATGAAAACAAGTTTACGATTTTTGTTGCAATTTGTTGGTAATCTAATAGTGCGTGTGTTCAAACATGTTGTTCTAATACGCCTTTATCTTCATACGGATTAAGAAATATATAATCTGGAATGTCTAATTTTACAATCAAACGGAGATTAGAAATGATTCCTTATTTTTCGTAACTTCCTTATCTTCCGCAACTGTTCTCCGACGTATCGAATATCTCAATTAATTTATCAAAGTCAATAATACCAGACACATCTGTTATTTTAATCCAGATGTCTTAATAATAAAATAATAAACAGTATTTATAATGCGAATTTAATTTTTTTTAAAGTGCTCAAAGCGCAGTACATAAAAACAAAAATCAACAACCATTTCTTAGCAGTCACACATTTAACAATGATGTCCAAGAATTCAGTCATACAAATCTATCAATAACTCCATCTCAAGTTGTAATTATGAAGGCAAACAAATCATGAGTAACAAATAACAAGCCATTAACTGTGATACTAAATACCATAATTCTGAGTGAAAAGATGGTGTTCGAGCTTCTGTTTGAAAAAAGTAATTCTCTGGGCGCTTCTAATTGAAAGATGCAATTGATTCCATACGTGAGAACCAGTACAAGAGAAAAATATCTCACCGTAGGACTTATTAGAGGGCATAGGTTTCTTTAACATCAAAGTGTCAGTTGATGACCTGAGATCTCTGCCAGGACAATATACTTCCAAAAGATCCTTGAGATAACCAGGTGCAGTGACATTTGGAGATTTGTAACAAATCATGGGTAGTTTATACTTCATTCCTTGTTTTACTGGGAGCCAATGCAGTTGTTAAAGAATTGGGGTAGCATGGTGTCTTTTCTTCTTTCTCTTTATTAATTTGGCAGCATGGTTTTGGATGACCTGTAATTTGGAGAGATGTTCAGATGATATACCAGCAAGGAGTGAGTTACAATAATCAAGCCTAGACAGAACAAGAGTTGTTACAAGTGTTATGGCTGCTGATTCTGTTAAATATTGTCTTATGCTTGAAATCTTGTAAAGTTGAAAAAGCGTATTTCTACATAACTGACTTACTTGAGCAGACATGGAAAAATCAAAATCTAGCAGAACCCCAAGATTTTTTATGACTTTCGATGACTCTATGTTTTGATCATTAACATTTAGAGTAACAGATTTGTCATCTTTAAGATACCTAGTGTTAAGGCATAGCATCAGCTCAGTTTTGTTAACATTGAGTTTAAGTTTGTTAATGTTCATCCACCTTTTAACATCCTGTATAGTAATATATTTTTTTTGAAGGAGTTCTTCTGCTTTGAAAATGCAGCATTTATTAGCATTGCCTATCTGCTTATATAAAACCATATCTTGGCCTCAAAACGAAGATCTTAAAAGGTAAATTAACTCAATACTACTGGGCAAATTAAAAAAATTCTTTCAGTTCTGAGTTTGTCTTTTGTTATGAACAATTTCTAATAAAAACTAGCTTTTGACCATAAATAAAAGAGTTTATTCTTAAAATTGTTGCCCCAAATTGTTAATTGGAGATCTTATAAGGTTACCATGTTATGTTGGTCACCTGCTGAATACTCCTTATCAATCATAATAACAATTCAAGTGAATTTAAAAATATATGCTCTTTTTAACTGTTCCATCTAAAACACATATCAAAACTTGTATGTGGTGTTACTATTAAGACCTTCATAATCGTAGTCTTATGATTATTTTTTTAGTAAAATGCACAGCACTACGATGCTTATTCGGGTCATTACAATTATTGTTTTTCGCTTTTTTCAATCTTCCTGATTGATTTTTAAAGCAAGATGAAAGACAAGTAGAAAGCAAAATCAACTTTTTGATCTATTTTTCGTTCCTTTTTATGCAAACCTCCCCAGCCACCCAGCTCAGGTTCATACAGAAATTTCAGAGTGCTTTTTAAGACCAATTTCGGCCTAGGTTTGGTAGATTTTGGAAGCAAAATTTCAGACCTACACAGCGTATCGCAATATCCCATACCAAAACACTAAATTAAGCATCAAACTCAGTCCATTACCTTTAAGACTTTAAATTATCAAGCCATGTGCTCTTAGACTGTTAAAAAGTTCTATGGACTGGCTGTCATACTGTGTATTAACAAAACAAAAAGTTTCAAAACAATTATTCATGCATTCTTTACCAACCATATTTATCATGTATTTTTAATCAGGGTGATTTCCAGCTCTTGTAAATTTTGTTCCATAGGCAGGGATGCTAGCAGGGGTAGGGTCACATTTACTGATTTTGAGATAGCTCACAATTTTAAGTGTGCATGTGTAATTGCTTCTACCATTTTAAAGGTAAAAAATACTATGTAACACACATTTTAAAAGAAGCAAGCAATAAAGAAACAACAAAAGGACATGGACAGGAGAGGAATTGATTATTAGAACCTTAATAAATGTAACCCCTCATGCTAAGGCAATGTTTAAATAGGGTCTTTAACAACTTTTTTTCAAGTTGAAGGACCCAAGCTCAAATGGCTGCTGGATCAGCAACATAACATACTAGTAACAATCTTTACCGACAGTTTTCCTTAAGCTCTGGGAGGTAGGTATTCTAAAATGCTAATAATGACAATAAAAATTAAAAATTAAAAATGAACCGATTTTGATAAAGTTAGTCTCATATGAAAAGGAAGATGATCTTCTAAGCGATTGTGTCATGAATCTACTGAAAAACGTAACATTGCCATCAGAGAACTCACGAAAAAGGATTCCCGGAAATTTAAAAAACAATCGGCGATAGGTGTACTAAAATGGTCATATCTTGGTCAAATATCAACCGATTTTGCTAAAGTTCGTCTCAAATGAAGGGTATCTGATCTGCTAGGCGATAGTGACATAAATATAGCGGAAATCGGAAAATTGCCTTCTTAAAACTAATGAAAATGGATTCCCGGGGATTTCAGAAAAAATCGGCGATATGTGTACTGAAGCCATATCTTGGTCAAATATCAAAGCGTTTTTTATAAAGTTTGACTCAAATGAAAAGGAAGATGATCAAGCGAATGTGCCATGAATCAAGTGAAAACGGAAGGTTGCCGTCTTAGAATTCACGAAAAAGGATTCCCGGAAATGTCCCCAAAATCGACGATAGGTGTACTCAAATAGCCATATCTCGGTCAAATATCAACCGATTTTAATAAAGTTGGTCTCAAATGAAAGGGAAGGTGATCGTCTAGGCAATCAATGTCATGTTTATTACGGAAATCGGAAATTGCCTTCTTTAAACTAATGAAAATGCATTCCCTGATATTTCAGAAAAAAAATCGGCGATATGTGTACTAAATAGCCATATCTTAGTCAAATATAAATCGTTTTTTACAAAGTTAGTCTCAAATGAAAGGGAAGATGATCATCAAAGCGATTGTCCCCAGGAATCAACTAAAAAGAAATAAGATTGCCGTCGTAGTACTCACGAAAAAGGATTCCCGGAATTTTTTTTAAAAATCGGCGATAGGTGTACTAAAATGGTCATATCTTGGTCAAATATCAATCGAGTTTGATAAAGTTGATCTATAATGAAAGGGAAAGGGATCCTCTAGGCGATAGTGTCATAAATATAGCGGAAATATGTAAATTGCCTTCTTAAAACATATTCAACTAACACTGTTACTGTTACTCAAACTTGTCATTACTGTATATAACGTCCATAGATGAATCGACAATAAAATAATGGACATTATTCAGATGTGAGCTTGTTCAATTTATTCATTACACAACAGCAGTTAAATTATGCATCAACAAATAAGCCAACCCGTTCACACTTGTCATCTTAAAAGATAAGTAAACACGAAACATAAGCTCCTCTTCCATCTTACACATTTCAATAACTACGTAAGATATATATAGACCGAAATTGTGTCACCTTAGCACAGAGCTCCTGCCAAAAAAACACGTTCAGATTCAATTGATCTCAGTTTGGTAAACAAGATTTCAATGTCCAAAGCGTTTTTGAGTGGCCTCAAACATTTTGAAACGACGAAACAGAATTTGTTTGCCGCTTTAGCGAAGACTGATTTGTTGATTTAGCAAATGCTTGGTTGTATTTTCAATAACACATGCTTCTTCTTCCCCTAAAAAATGGGAACTCTGATCCTGAGTATCTTCTGTCGTTGTGTCGTCAGGAGCAGAGACAAACAGTCTTGCGTATATGTTATTTGCCTTGGATTGAATACTGGTTTTCGCCACCTTTGTCTCTGTCAATGCATCTTGCTTTTTGAAGCAGTCACCACTCACTAAGAACTTCATTAAATGCACAAGAATAGAGTTTCTTCTTTCATTAATCTTCTTAATGACTGCACTTAACTGTTCTCATTTTGTGCATGCCCTGAACATTCTTCTTTTCATAGCTCTCGTCGCCGAAAGTTTCAAACAAAAACATAAGGACAGCATCGGCAGTTAAAATATATACGTCATTTTGGCAAAGGCAAAGCAATCTGATGTTAGCTTCACTGAGTCTACCGCTTTTCAAAGTCTTTTGCATAGCTCAAACTCTTGTGCACTAACTGCAGGTGTCTTGGATAAGTCCAACATTGTTTTCACAACACAAGAACGCACTAACATATAGCGCGAAAGAAATGCATACACATAATTCAATCTGGTTTTCAAATCCAGGATTAGAATTAAGCCCATGTTTTCTGTTACTGCTTTTAGTGCTTTTGCGAACATATTTCACGTCTTTCCTCACATGCATAATTGTAAAAATCATATTTTCTTGTAGAGATAGTGCAGGCAAGGTATCAGGCATTGTTTCTAGTGTAGCATTTCCATCTTCATCTAAATCCTCATGCTCTACGTCTTATTCAGAGATATAATCCTCCGTTGATAAACATCAAATGAATTGTTTGTTTGACAATTTTTTGCAGCATGATTCTCAAAATATAGAGGTTTCGAGATCGGGGATTCCCGTGTCCAATATCCCAACCTAATTTTTAATGTTATATTTGTTGTTTTACACGGAAATTTGGAAAGGGTGAACCTACGTTACTGTAAATTCACTTGCTACTAAGATAGAGATGCCTACTTTGATCTACGTTACTGTAGACTTTCTTGCTACCAAGACAGAAATGCCTACTTTGATCTTCGTGACTAGAGATTTTTCCTACCAGTAGATTATAGATACTGGGCTTTAATTATCACGTTTTAACGTATAATTGTGTGGTTACTAGTATGTCAACACCCAAACTGGTTAACCACTTCAAAGAAATGCACTGCTGTCTTCAGAGATGGCTCACTTTATTCCTATATTTAAAAAAATTAAACTACGTCTAGCGGAATTGAAATAGATTTATTTGTGTACTGAACTCAATAAACTCTCATTTTGTTCAAAATTGAAGCATTTTTTTATAGCTTTCCTGTTGTTTTTTTTTACTATTAAAGTCACTTAACCTTATGGGCCTGGTATCCTGGAAAAAAGCAGACTGCAAATTATTTTTGATGCACCATCATTTTCCTGTTTATTACTAAATTATTGTTTTGGTCCCGCTCAGGACCGACCCAGTCATTTTCAAAGAGGGAAAATCGGGTCTTTTGAAAATGCTTCTCTCCCAGATAAGAATTATAATCTCGGAATTAATCAAGGATATTTTTTTCTCCCTTAAACTTTGTGCTTGTATCTAGGTCTTTATTGCTCGATTTATATGATTTGTATTGATGAACAATCGACCTTTAGGCCAGCTTGTCACACATTCCAAGGATTCAGACTTTGAATATAATCGATATAACCATTTGAATTATGAATTCGAGAAAGGTACAGTCTTAGGATCTTTATTTTTCCTAATATATATAAATGATATTTGTAATAACATTACTCCAGGAACTAAAATTAGATTGTTTGCTGATGACAGCCTCCTATATAGAACTATTAATAGTCAAAATGACACCAA
>JAUUEB010502555.1:0-10286 GCA_032362205.1 Clione limacina
TTTGAAGGGCGCAAGGGGGAAACCAGTGATGTCACTTTTTTCAACGTTCAACAAAAGTAGAAAATGTATTTTAAGGATGTCTAACTACTGCTAAAATCAATATTGATTATTGAAAATAAAAGTATATAAAGGTTATGCATTTTTTGATTGTTAGAAAAAATATTTTGTCATTTTAGTAAATGGATGCTCTTGTTATTACGTCATAATGACAATTCGTTAAGAAACTTGACATCTCTTGTTTTACACTTGTAAACTGAAATGATGCACATGTTGGGGTTATGATATTCTATTTTAGTTTTTGATCACTCATTAAAAAATCTAAAAAATTCCAAGGGTCAAAAATTAATACCAGGGTCACAAAATGGCAACATGATAATTTTTGCAGTGACTTTTTCTGTTTTTTGCCTCTGGTTTGGTAATTCCGTGACGTATATGACAAAATGGCCAATCAGATGAAAGATAACAGCAATCGAGGGAATAAAAATATTAAGAACTTATTTCACTTTCATATAGAGGTAGAAAATGGCATCTCTTGTTTCCCCTTGCACCCTTCATTTGCTTGTAACCAAGATTTAAGGTAAATAAGTTATCTGAAGTATGAAGCAAAATAAAGAAGAAGAAGATCAACATTGCTGGAAGTTTGTGTTTGTTTCATCTAAACCTCATTATTTTAAAATTAGATTTAAATAAAATTAAAATATATTCAAAACGTTCTCAAGTCTAATCCAAAAAGACACGCATATGGCATTGGTCTAAATCATAAATATAACATACTCTTTTGCGCAAGAGATTATAATATTTTGCACTTCATGACGCATAGTTAGAATTATGGCCCTCAAATCTTTTGTCATGGTATAGCGTATTTCATATGAACATATAACTTAAGTGTTATCCATTGACAAAAGTGAACTGTTGAAAATGATTTGAATGGTTATGTATTGTAGTATACGTGTCGGATTACATAGCAATATATATATATATACAAACATAAAGCGCTTACATGACTTATTTAAGTCGATTTAAAAGGCACTATAAAACCTGACATATTTTTATTCAAAAAGGCTTTGCTAGTGATTTTCTTGAAGATGTTTTCTCACATTTCTTTATTTAACAATAATGCCGTAGAAAATCATCATAAGTAGGATTCTGATTTATATTTATATCTAATCAAAGCTTACATTAGCTATTGTTTCTAGGTTAAATTGCAACATTATTTACCCCGGGAACACAGCGGATGTTTCAGCGTCATAAATTTTACATCCAGATAACCGAGCAAAAAAGGGCCCCCAAAAATTATGTATAACATCGTTAATAAGTACCAATGGGTCATTATAATAGAAGAGATTAGAGATCAGCCAGTACAAATAATTGTGTTTAAAATAGCTCAACATTCAATAACACACCTTGATTCAGCGACAACTCAGCCAAATGACTTGTAAAATACAATAAAGTCAGATTTACAATACAAAATTTAGGTCAAGCGAAACCTTATTGAGAGAAGAAGTGACCTCATCACGCTTTCGGAATTATGTAATTACATTATATGTTCAGAACGCACTCAAACTTAGAACCTTGAACCTTTATGTACTAAATATGATTTCATGTTAAATGGAGCACGGCTTTCGAAATTCAAAGTAGAAAGGCTTTTATATTGAGGGTGATTTTCTTGATTTAAAAGTGTGATAAAAAAAGTAAGACAGATATCTACATTTGTGTCACTCTCTTTATACCAGCAAATTTTTTCACTATGTCAATAAAAACATTTAAAAGTGGTGGTGGGGTTGTGAATGTTTGTTCATAAGTGTAACATACTTGAAGGTATTTAACATGTTCACTTCATCATGCCTCCGGTAAAATACACCAATCGTTATAACATTATTATATTTACAACGATATAATGACAATCACAAACAACAAAAGAACAATATTATATAGTTGTCATCGTATCTTTCTTGAGTTCCCTCTTCTGAAAAAAAACAACGTTGCATTGGCCCAAAAGAAACTGTAACACAATTTGAACACGCCATTAGCAAATAAAGAAGTGATTACTGGGTGGTTGTATTTCGATAACATGTCTTGCAATATATATCACCTGAGTATCAGGGTACATTTATGTACATTTTAGTATTATTTTGTCTGGTATTTTCCCAATCATTTAAAAATGGAATCGTCTTGTGTTACCGGTTATATATAGATACTTAAACATACTCATGAAACGTCTTCATCATAATAGTCGGTTAACACTTTCAAGTTCCTTGCTACATTAGCTCTTTAGTTGTCCGTGCATAAGAGGATTGATAGTGAAGTCAGGCTATCTGGTGTTATGCATTTGTCTAGCAATACACAGTATGCATATTTTAATCCAAAAGAAATAAAACATAAATGTGTCAAGACACTGAAGCCATTCATATTTTTCTTGGTGAGTTCACATTTAAAAAAAAAGTAGAATGACCTACTTAACACGTGTCTTCACTCAACTTTTATTTCATGATTTCTTATACTCTTGTTCTGTTAAGTAACTGTGTCGTAATAAGATTGTCCTTAATTAAAACACGTATATGTATAAATTGTGGATTAAACAATCAAATCTTTATTGGGTTATTTTTGTATCGGTGTATGTGATCAGGAAGTTAATGAAAGAACAGAGGTACGATAACACATCAACTATCATTGGACTTCTCGACACGTTGCGTACTGTTACACATGATTGATATAGTTGATAGCGGATATTGGTGTTTGTGACCTTAAGAGTTATTTGTAATAGTTCATGATTTGTTTAGAATAGTTAAGATATTTAGTGCGCGTAAAGAAATAGTACTTGACTAAGGGCAAAATGGCAACTGAGTCATTCGATCCCCGAGCTTACAAATCAAGAATGAACTGAATTAACCATGTATGTGACTTGACATTATTTGCACAAAAGGAATATAAGGATAATCATTATGTTATATGGAATTCAACACGCAGCTGTGTTTATTTCACTACTGAAAAATAAATCGAATGGAACCCAACATATTGTTTCTTGGGATTCCGACTTTTTTAGAAATGCGCAAATGAAGTTTAAGCTAGTGAAGTGCCCAAACATTGCCAAAGTTTGACACACCTTACCATGTGATGAATTTGGAAATGTACAAGCCGCACATCGACAAATCTAAAAATCGTACGTACCTTAAACATCTTCGTAAGTGATCATATAAGTACGCTTTTGCTTTCATGAATACACATTTGATACCGAATAACTTTAGCAAAAGATCCATTGATACACCGAATCTTTGACTAACTTTTATACGACATTGTCTTTACATTTTTAACACACATTGAACAAAACACAACTATGTCCAACTGATCAAGTTTTGAATTATGTGCAAATGGAGAATATGTGTAACTATTATTCATTGATGTTCATAATATAACGTCAAATTGATGAAAAGCGTGTTTTTCTATTTTGTCAAGGCCACAAGATAGAAACATATTTATTCGACTACGTATGATACATTTAGAGCCGATAACCAAGAACGTCATCTTATTGCTGATAGGCAGGCGACCGATACAACCACTACAGCTTTTGTCTCAATATTTTATGTGTCTATGTCTAGAGTAAAAGAGATTAGAGATCAGCCAGTACTTAAAGAAGGTATTTGACAACCTGAAAAAAACTACACAACAATCAGTCAATCATGTAGTGAACTTAATAACAACGCTTATTAATGTGATTACAAAACATACGGGTATACTGATTGAAAACTCCCGTTTAAATACTGACATTGTTATTATTTATATCTCAACAATGCATTCCCTAAACTAGGTCACCACACCAATAATACAAGGCATTCTGATTAAAAACGATTTAGAAGACTAATATAAAACAGTTCCTCAATAATAAATCGAAGCGATGAAAATATAATCCTTTTCTTCCCACAGCTGACTGAACGTATTATTAGCCCCTGGCGTGTTCCTAAAAGCATGTTGTAAAGCTTGAATTGAGTCAACACGAAGCAATTGTACTACCACCGCCCTGATTTATCCCAATGTACACTTTACCCACAAACAGTTCTCCTCTTTTACATCCTTAAAATAATATAATCCTCGGGTACCACTTCGTCAGCCATAGAGCCAGCCACTTGTAAACGTGGACAATGTCATTGACCACAAGGTTATGTAAATTGTAAAGCCCTTGTTCATGTCCCAGTGAGTCGTCTACGTCATCACATGTGATGGGCACTCTCATTTTACGTTCAAATCAATTTATCACTCAGTTCAGGAATATTTGGCTTAAAGTGTCAACATTATGCATATACTTAATAGTTCATCTTTTCATTTCTGTAATCATCACCATCAAGGTGACATTTTAAACCGTCATGATGTGAGGACAATATTGTGAATTCGTGTTGACCACATTATGTGTTTCTTTCGAAAGTTGTATAATGTTTATCATAAACACATTCCTGAAACTCATATTTGAAGTTAGTTATAGCCAAGTATAGTACCTTAAACATTTGTTTTATTTCCACTCACTTGTTTATTTGGTGGAGTAATTTTTATTCAAAATAAGTACCTTTAACACATAATCCACACATTGGTTTGTTTATTATGATTTAGGTACTTATTTTGAATAAAGATTACTCCACCAAGTATGAGTTGCAGCAATACCTTTATGGTCATAATCATTCAGCTTTCTAAAGAAACACTTGTTTATTGATATTATATAAGACAAGCCGCCCCTCTTTAGAAGATTTTATGTCCTTAACTATACATTATTTATTATATATCGAAACCCCGTATTTTCCAATTCATGACGTTCTTGTTTTGATACAATTTAATTTGCTGGTTTGCCACATATCATGCATTGCTATATGTTGCTTGATACCATATGTCAATAGAAGAGTTTTTTTTAAACAATGGTTTTCGTATGCACTATTCTATAAATTCACTATTTTCATTGTCACATATTTACCAATGATGCTGACAAATACAGACAGCAAATGAATGGCAATTAGTAATGCCGCAACGTGTTATTATCACAGTTGTCGTATCCCTTAAATGCCCTTTACAATAAATGCCGACTCGATGAAATGTCATATGTAAAACGAAATGCAAATACCTTCTGTTTCTTGTGTTGAACGTTTGAGAAATATTTAAATGTGTATGGTGTTTCGCGTACATTAGGGCTGACAGTATAAGATGCCATTTCTTGATTGTTTTCTCAGGCATCTCTGGTCCCGAACAATATTATTTGAAGATTGTGAAAAAACATACATAGGTTGTGTATATCAAATAGCATTATCTATGAGTGTAAACATCTTCATTCAAAAATAGCGAATTTGTAACATCGGCGTTACCCGACATCCTCCAAGAATTATCTCAAAAGAAGACGAATAGAAGTAGAATAAATTATCCATCCCCCCTAAGGTTTCGTTGTATACATTATATTAAAAAAGAACCAACATGCCAAACTCAGACGCTTTGCGTCGTTGGTATTGCCGCTTCGCGCCAACAACCCCACACCTCAAAGAGTCAAAAGACGAAGCAAGTATCGAAAGACTAATCTTCCCCTTTCACCATGCGAAATGGTTATTCGCAAAATTACACCTGTGTAGAAAGTCAAGAGCTTCGCACCTTCAATGTAGGCGCTTAGCGCCAAAAATCCCCACATTTTTGAAAATCTAGATGTACGTACCAGTGTCCTAAGATGTGCCCCACCAGTTTAAATAATTATAAGGAAAAAAGTGTCCAAAGGACAATGTTCCCATATGATTCAAGTACTTCGGTAATACAGTTTGGCACCAATATCCCCCTCAGTTTCAAAAGACTAAAGACGCCTCTGTATTCTATGAACAAAAGAAACAAAAAACGTGCCAGGCGCAATTTTTATTATCGCTTTACGCAAAATATCCCCATTCAAACAAACTGAATACTCATGTGCTTTTTGTTTTATCCCTTTAGAAAAGATCAATCACCTATACCAACATTTTTAGCCTAAATATGCCCCCCCCCCTTTCCATTTGAAAAAATTCATATTTCCCTGATGTCTACCAAAATAACAAATAACTGTGTTTGAGTAGAAACCATAAAAATAATAGAAAACTAATTTAACATAAAAATACAAAAAGAGATCTCCATCTTTTTATAACCTATACGTTGTCAACCAACCTTGGAAATAGATAAATCTGATATGCATCTGAATCTGTCACAGGTAACAATTACCTACTGACCAACAAAACACGGAGATAAGTCACATGGCATATGACGACTCGCGTTGAGACGGCGGTGAACTTGTGCAGGGGCAAGTAAGGTAGCGAAAAAACATAACGTAAAATGTCTTCATTTTGAGGAATGAAGATATATAGGGTAGGGAAACAAATACATTCATAACACTCATTACATTTTCATGAATTATATTAGCCCAAGTACACCTTTAGTATGTTTGTTATCCTATGTCTAAATTACAGCAAATCCACCAAGAAACTTTGGAGCTAATTGTGTCACAAGAAATTAAGCAAGCAAACAATTCAATGTATATTGTTATAGATTGCTGATACTCCTCATTGTAATTACAATTGATGTTTTTCAATTACTTCTGGAGGGAAAGCCATTTTATGATGTTGAACCAATCCTCAGCCTCCTCAAAATGACGTTTCTCGTTTGTATTGTTACCGGCTGGGCTAGGTTTCTTCTTCTTGTCAATTCAGGGGCCAAATGTTATCTTTGTGTGTGCTTTTTCAATCCAATGGTGTGTATTACCGAGGAAGAGACCTCAAGGTTCAAGATTTAAACCGAGGCATAGTACGTTAACAACAATGTTACTCACTGCGTCTACAATTGTTTCTGTCCGAAGACGTCATCAAGACTGGTGAAGAATAAATCCTTGCTGTAACATCGTATCCGTTCTGTGTTTCTGTGTTCATTTGTTTCGAGGCTTTAGACAATGGTGCTGGAAAAAGTGAATTGCCCAGTACCTGGTGAATGTGCCACAGAAAATGTGATCTACCATGCTACCGTGACACATGACAACAAAACAGCCGAGTATATTGGTAGTATAGCGCAAGATTTTAAACTCCGGTATGCCAAACACACAAACAGCTTCACATTTGATAAATAGAAAAATGATACATCTCTATCTGCATATGTGTGGGACAATACCTCAACCCTAACCCAATCATTCAATGCAAATATATCAGAAAGTGTAAGGAGTACGCCCCGGGACAAAAAGCATGCGACCTTTGCCTGTCGGAAAAAAAATTCATCCTTAAAAGCCTTCATATAAAAATAGCTGTCTTTACGTATCTCTAGTTACTTGACTTCATTAAGTCTTATGGGATGAGAGCAAGAACAGTTGATTGCATACTTGAACGGTTGATGATGGAGGGAAAATGGTAGTCTATATATATCCCGTCTGGATAGTTCAACACCTCGTCGTCTTCTGAGATATATATTCCGCCTGGAGGGTGGCACCGCAATACATGAGCTATTAGTAATTTAAAGAAAAAAATACTTTTTGTGATATAATACATTGAGGCAACAATACAGCTACTAGAAACGTACATTATAATTATATGATGAGCATTTATTTAATATATGGGGCTTTTATAATTAAGTGAAACATAATCCTTATTTTAAATTTAAAAGTATGCCTCTTGTTGTTTTTGGTGGTGTTAATGCTGATGATGATGTTTGTATGTTTTACTGTTGATGTTTTCTAAAGTATTATTTATAAAACCTGTTATTGAGGTATAATAATAATGTAAATTATATGGCGCCTTTATTTTTGTGGCTCAAAGCGCGTTACAATTGTTATTACCCAAACAAGCCCAATGGAGACAATCTAATACACTCTCAGCTTGATGGTAAGTAAACAAGGGACTCTACGTGAAGTATGTCGCCTTAGCATTCACAATAACATCTACTGCCTATAGTCCGGTACCCAATTACATACTGGTGGACATGTGAAACATAATTGCAAATTTCAATCCATGATAATGGTGTCCTGTTGCGGGTTTCGAACCTTTGACGCTTTAATTCGGCATGCTCGTAAGCCCAACGCCCTAACCACCGTACTCCACGAGTTCTGATTACATTAATTCAATACACTATTGCGTGGTATAAGAAGTGTTTAATTATAATATTTTAATTTTGTATTCGACGGAAAGCAAAAACAGAAGAAATGGTGAACCAGGTCAAGAATAGGGTCTTGCCAACAGTAGCGATGTTTTCATAACGTTTGAAAAGCAGAACAATGCTGCGCGGAAATATACTATTTTGACGAATGCTTCACCATACGCCATTATTACAAACATGCAAAATTGTTTATACACTCTATTAACAAACTCATATTAAGTCAGCCTAGGTAGATATGATCATCTTTGTGCCATTTTGGTTTTGTTTATGAATTGGCATTTTAGGTTAGAGTCATTGTTCTTTTAATCTTTTTAAGCCTAACAACATTGCGTAATTATGAAGAAGCATGCTAATAAATCCCTACACGTTTAAAAGGCGTATACACAAGCAGGTGACATGACGGCCACAAACTACTTATCCGCAAAAAGAGTGTGATGGTCCCGTTTATGAATGGAAGTTGAAGGAAACTAATCAAAGCTTAAAAAGTACGAAGAGCTTAAACTGATTGAGGATGAAATAAGGGTCGACTTGATCTATCAATTTACTATAAAATACTTCTTTTGCTATTGGCAAAACATACGTTCAACCTGATGAAGTAATTTCATGTCTAGACTAGTGCCCGTAGCAGGAATCAAGCCACATTAATATTGATCCTTCTTCGAACGACCAGACATGTTCATATCAATATGAAGGGTAACTGCACTATACAGGGACACTGAATTCAGGCGTATAAAGTAGATATGCTATTTTATAACCAAATAATAGCCAATCAGACTTAACTATGTTGTTGATATCGTTTCTTCGAACAAGTGTTGTGACATATTGAACTCGAAAGATTATGTCCGTTGTTTACCTAGAAAAAAGATAAGGGAGGTACAGGAGAGTGTGGTAATGACATAATTAAGATTGAAAAATTGAAGTAAAGTGTGATAGAGGAAAGTAATGTTTTTAAACAATAACTTTTGAAGAGATCAAGAGGGAGCAAAAAAGAGAAATAAGAAGGAGTTAAAAAACTTAGTAATAAAAAGTGAAATATAAATTATAACTATTTTGTTGACCTGAAATACATTTAAAAAAAACAGTTGGGTGTTCATTTAAATATAATACAATATAAAAATTATTTTCACTGTCAACAGAAAACAAATGTCCTAATTACACAGACACTCTAATACACTTGATTCTATGAGGAAACTCCTGATACGTGTGTAACATTATCAGCTGCTAAACACTCAAACTTAGTAAGTGACTGATACCTCATTACATACAAGGCTTACATAGATACATTTATGTGTGTTTTTAAGCATGCCATCATTGATGCACGCTCCCAATACTATAGTTGAGACAAAAAGTAAACGCAAAAAGTGTTACAAAAAACCTCCATTCAGTTGCTATTGGGTTTTCATAACAGAAGAGACTAGAGACAAGTCAGCACAAAGAATGACTAAGAAAAGTATTAGATTAAATTGAACACTTTGATTTTACGAGAGTACAGCGTTGGAAATTATAATATCCAGAGAATCACAATACAAGTTACGCTCAGCATTTAGGCGACAACTCTTTGTCATGATAAGAATGTCCGGATTTATGAAATTTCCGGACATTGTTACTCATTGAGGACATAACTCTTCCTAATTACCTATTCACGTTGAAGTGTAACCATTGTTGATAGTCAACAAAGAGCGTGTCTGATCCCTATAGGGAAAACAAATGCCTAAAATATACGATGGTTGAATCCATTTGTCAGTTCTTCTCACATATCCTTCGTTGATAGCAAACATAGTATTTTTAACACTTAGTTTTATGATGATAATGTATGGCTAATTTCTTTGGATTCTTAATGTCGTAACAATCTTGTTAGCACTCGGTCGATACTAATTGACAAAACAGACTCGTTGAAAAAATATGATCTTAGACTATCAGTTAGTAAACTATTCTACTCTAGATGGGTTGTATAAATAGTATGTGAAGTACCAACTCATGTGAGGTGTATGCTTGTTTGTAAATATGTCATTTCAATATCATTACACAACTTAAGTGTGCACGGTTCTATTCTTATTATCCTTTGAATCATTTACAGTCTACATAAGTACGAATTTCAAATATCTTTTGTGAAGTTATATAACATAGAGGCAACTTATTACACATTATTCAGTTGAGTAGGCAAACACGTT
>JAUUEB010502566.1:0-10285 GCA_032362205.1 Clione limacina
TTTTTTCAAACTTGCAATAACAAAGCCACTAGGAGACCATTCATTGATAGTTTTAGAATCCTTTGTCCTAAACTATGGCCACAGCATGCAAATAAAAACAATCATAAGAGGGACTGAACACTTTAAAAAATGAGTGTTTTTTAAAAATAAGATGACTTTAATAGACCACTATGCAAGAATTCAGATGTCTATAATTCCAGATTAGACTATTAAACTACAGTGGGTTTGCAAAATACACAAAGGAAATGTAGCAAAACTAAAATAAGACTGTTATTTCCTTTTTTCTAAACACAAAGGAAATGTAGCAAAACTAAAATAAGACTGTTATTTCCTTTTTAAATATATTGGAGAAAAAAGGACTGTCTCTTATTAGAATATAAAATGACAGATGAAAGGAAAAGTCAATGAAGATTAAAAAAAGATACAATGCACCAAAAACATTAACTTTCTATAAAAAATTAGTACTCGTAGTGAGTACAACCACTCATATCAGACAAAAGTAACAAAGAACATACAGCAAATAACTCAAGGACCATAACTCTGTCAAAACTGTTTTCTTTAAGGTTGAGAAAGTTATTTTTATAAGGTCCTTAAAAGAGTATATGTGAAATATTTCAGGGGCCTTTTCCCAGTGAGGAGTCCATTGCATAAATAACGTATCTAAAAATCATCCAAAGGAAATAACTCTGTCAAATCAGATCGCAGCTTTTAGGAAAAATGAATTATGCCTCTGTGCAAGATTTCAGATTACTAACTCTCAAGACCACACCAATTTTTTGCCAAATTAAAAGAGAACATGCTTCATCATTGACTGTAGAATTCTGGAATTTTGAATGGAGTCTTGCATAGTGGCCTGCTTCACAAATGTCTCTCTAATGAAAAAATAAAGATAGACATTAACGCATACTTAAACAAGACATTTGAGTTTATTCCTAGATCCCTTTGAGCCTCTGTATACTTTGTTATTAATACTTGTCTTACTCTGATCTATAAAATTATTGTGGAGCCGGGGGGATAAAAACATGACATGATGACTAATGTTATTTGGAAAATATTTACAAATTTAAGTGGAATAATTACAATATAAAAAGGCACTTGTGTGAAAATGTGTCTATTTAATTTTTACAAATTGAGACTTTTGACTTCATTTTCTTCTTTTCTAATATTTGAGAAGAAAATTAAAACTTTTCTATTATTTAACCTATGTGTGGTGGCTCTCCTCTATAAATCAACAAATTCTTTGTTAAACTACTTTTGTGTCAAAATATTGCTTTTACAAACATTACAAATGCTTGGCTTCTATTCAGTATATGTAAAAAATTGCTGTGTTAAACAACTTTTTGTTTTATCTGATTTTTTACAGGCGGGACAAATGTCTGGTCTTGTCGAGTATGAATCCTCAAATGCTTTGTTAAATTCGATTTTTGTGAAAATGATTTTACACAAACATGACATCTGTGTGGTCTCTCTCCAGTATGAATCAACATATGCTTTGCTAATCCATCTTTTCTTGCAAATGATGAATTACAAACATGACATATGTGTGGTTTGTCTCCAGTATGAATCAACATATGCTTTGCTAAAGAATCTTTTCTTGAAAATGATGAATTACAAACATGACAGATGTGTGGTTTATCTCCAGTATGAATAAACATGTGCATTGTTAATGTACATTTATTCGTAAATGATGAATTACAAACATGACATTGGTGTGGTTTCTCTCCAGTATGAATCAGCATATGCCTTGCTAAAGAATCTTTTCTTGCAAATGATGAATTACAAACATGACATATGTGTGGTTTATTTCCAGTATGAATAAACATATGCTGTGTTAAAGTACATTTATTCGTAAATGATGAATTACAAACATGACATTGGTGTGGTTTCTCTCCAGTATGAATCAACATATGACTTGGTAAATAACCTTTTCTTGCAAATGATGAATTACAAACATGACATATGTGTGATCTCTCTCCAGTATGAATCAACATATGATTTCTTAAAGTACTTTTATGTTTAAATGATGTTTTACAAACATGACATGTGTGTGGCTTCTGGATTAAATGATTTTTCAAATGTTGCTTTAAGGATTTTTCATGCAAGTAGAATCTTTGACATAAGTCACAGTTAAAATGTCTTGAATGACTCAACAAATGATTTTTCAATTCAAATATCCATTGAAAGTTGTGTTGACATAAATCACATCTGTAAAATGATTTTGAAATAATATTTCTTGCATTAGAAATTATCTCTTGGTGCTCTTCTTGTTCATTAGTTTTATTCCTTCCATCATTTGAAATAAGTTTTAGTTCTTTCTCTTTGGTCCATGCTGAATATAAAAATTCTGTTTCATTCTTATGAAGATTTTCTAATACATTGAAGTTTTCATTTCCATTCATAGGGACTGATGATTTTGAGACAAGTGTTCTGTTAAGATCTTCAAGATTGACAACTTTTTCATTCTTTATAATTGCATTTTCAAAAGAATCAATTTTAACTGATGACTTTAATTCATAACCAGTGTAAGTGATAACGTTTCCTGATTCTTTTTTTATCAAGGGAGGTTTGATATCTTCACATAGTATTTCTTCTTTTATTTGTTTGAAATAATCAACACTGTCATCCATATTTGAACACCAGTTTGATTGTTAAAATTTCATTGACTTATATTGTACAGGACATCAAAGATCTTGTTCTATCAACGCCAAAAATAATATGCTGACTGATAGATTTGAGATCTTCTTTTATCAGTAAGTATGCAGACAGCTGCTCCAGAAATCTGAAAAACAAACAAAAATCAATCAATAGAAGCACATTTTAATGTTACAATTTGTTAATGAAAATGCAACACTAAAATTATTCAATTTTTTTAAAAATAATTAACCTTACGTTAAGCACCTGTTATTGAGAGCCCAGCCTAAATCCACTGGGTGAATGTGTGTTTCAGTTTTCATGTTTTAACTGACAGTTACAAACAGTGTCTTATTTTTTTAATCAATTGTCCTTGGTTTGTTACCCGAAACCGAGTACCGATACTCGTGGAAGGTATAGTGACGATACGTGTTTGTCTGTTTGTCTGTCTGTGATCACGATAACTAAAGAAAAATACAACTGATTGACTTCAAATCGTGTACGATGTTGTAATTTAACCCGATGAAGATGCTTATTTAATTTCAGCAATATCCGTTATTTATTGACAGAGTTATGGAATAAAAACTAATTACAAAGGGTTTTATAGAGAAAAGTCATCGGCAGGTTTCTTCTTCTTTCCGCCCGTGGGGATTTAATTGTACACAATGTTATCGTGCAGAACAGTACGCCGCAGAGCAACACACGATCCTTAATGAATCCTTTAAAGCGTATTATTGATTGCTATCCAAGCAGGAATTTAACTTTTTTAAAAAAACATTTGGATGAAGTTATAATTTTAAGTAATGCTGACATGGTACAATAAGGACATGTTTTTTTTTTATTATTTTACTCGGTTTCGGGTTTGTACTCTATCTGAGTACTCATGTGTCTAGTTGTATATAGTTATCATTCAATCAGTTTGAAAAGAAAATGTATGTATGTTTTTAGTAACTAAACAATATTTCATACACTATCAAGTATCTTTATATTTTCCTCTGAAGAATTTTTTTCTACGAACAATTATATTGTGTAGTGTTATATTTTCTTGTTGTCTGTGTGTCTATGTTTGTATGTGTGTCTGTCTGTTACGCGATAACTTATGTAATTTTTCAGAGTTAAGACTCTGAAATCTTGCAAAGAGGCTCTTCTAGAGATGATCTAAAATCAGCTTTCACAATTTTTTGAATAACAAATTTAAAAACAGAGACATGGCCCCTTTGAGTATATCATATATGTCTCTGTTAATTTTTTTCGAGCACACTCTGGTCCCATTGTCAAAGATATGAATCTGAAAATGTGTACAGAGGCTTAATTCGTGGTCTCCTAAAAGATGTAATCTTCTTATTAATAGACAACTATTTTGACAGAGTTAAGTCTCTTTTATGAGTTTCAGGTACGTTCTTTACTTACGCAGTTGACCCATTCTTGGGAGTAAGACCCTGAAATACTGCATACAGGCTCTTCTAGGAACCTTCTAAAAATATTTTGCTCACATTTTTTAAAATATGTTTACAGATTAATGGCCCTTAAGTTGTTTGCTTTATGATCTTTGTTACTTTTGTTTGATGTTTGTGGCTGCATTCTCTACAAGTAATCGTTTTTATAGTTGTTATTGGTGTCAGCAAATTTCACACTTTTTGTCCTCTCAATAATGAACTGTTTGGGTTTGGATAGGATGGCCCGACCTAAAAAATGAAGGGTTAAGATCAAAGTATGAGTGACACCAAACAACAGCAGTGAATCAGTCCTGTGGCTCATAGACCCCTGACTATCAGCCTCGACTGGTGTAAAGTCATGGTTTTCCCAACTAACTTTTAATTAGTCGACAAAAAGCTTTGAATAATATTTGCAAATTAATTAAAATGTAGTAAAAAATATATCTATGTATTGTATATTTCTTCTTCTTCTCTTGAGTTGATTCACCAAGCATTGAGTATATTCATCAACTTTTCCGGAGTGCACTGGTCTGTTAAACAAATTGCTGGGGTAAAAGAATTTGTCCTAGTCAAAACATGGGGTGATAAAATTAAAAATAGTATTGATGTAAATTGGTTTTTCTATACCTTATAAGAGGATTTGATAGTGATGTTTTTAAGAGATGATTTAAAGCTAGTCAAAGAAATACTGGATTGCGTGTTGTATGGGAGGGAATTCCACACACAAATTGGGCATGGAAACAAGAATGAAGGTGACCACTGGTGAGTGAGGAACAATTAAGTTTCATAGGGTTGAAAGTGGGGATTAGTTCTCTGATAGAAATTTGAATGAGAGTATTTTGAATTATGTATAACATAGTTTATTTAATTTTAGCTATTCTTTCTATTCTAGGTGACCAACCCAGAGTTTCCATGTTTTTTTAGTGGTATGATTTCATTGACGAATGAGAAGGCTTACTTGTTGAGTTTTACTGTTTTTGTTAATTTGGTGAATTTTGTATGAGTCCCACGCGCAACATCCATACTCTATCATTGGTTGTACTTAAGCAAAGTAACATTTGTCTTTTAAATTCTGTGGACATCTGTTAAAGTTTCTTTCTATGAAAGAGAGCATAAAACTTGATTTTTTTATAAATATCGTTACAAGGCCTGTTTCATTTAATATTATTAACAAAAGCAATAACTAGATATTTAGCAGAGCCCTCTCTTGTAAAGTTATGCCATGTATGTTATATGTATTATTTATAGGTTGACGTTTATTAGTTATTTTTAAAACTTGACATTTACAGGATCAAATTCCATCTCATTATTTTGCTCCCAGATTTGTAACTGATCTAGATCTTTTTGAAGAGTAGCATGTCACTTGTCAAGAAAAAAACTGTGAGAATGTTATAAGAAAATGTCTGATTTAACAATACAACTATAGGATTAGACTTTTAACAACAAGATACCAAGTGAGTTTAGAAGAAAAACTAAAGCATGTGACTATATTTTGTCATTCTTCTTTTATTTCAGACAAAAGTAAGATTTTTCTGTTAAACACGATAAAGCAAAGAATGAAACTATTCGACACATTTCCTAAATAGAATTGAGGATGGAGCTGGTTGTAGAGAACCTCTGTCTTCGAAAGGCTTATCACAAGACAATAGTTCAGACGCCTCAGCAAAACAGAATGTGATAATTTGGAGAGCATTCTCTGTGTGAACAATGAGGGCAGTGTCATCTGCAACAGGAGTTCACGGATCAGGTGATCTGAAGTAAGGGTCAGGGATTTTAGGCGTTTAAGGTTGAAGAAGCTGCCATCTGTTCGGAAGTTGATGTAGACACCGTCTTCCATATAAGAGTTGATGTTTGCCTGTTGCAGAATTAAACGGAAGAAAATGGAAAACAGCGTTGGGGCAAGGATGCAGCCTTGCTTTAATCCATTTGCAATAGAGAAGGGTGTAGAGAGGTCCTGTGCATGTCTCACTTGACCCTGCAGATTATAATGGAGGTGTACAATCATGACTTATTTGGTCCTTTCCTGCTCACTGTGTCGAAGGCCTTGGTCAAGTTGACTAAAGTAATGTATAAGGCGTTGTTCTAATAACTACATTTCTCTTGGATTTGTCGCAGCACAAAGACTATGTCAGCTGTACCTCGTTGGGCTATGAAGCCGCACTGGCTTTCAGGGAGCATGTCTTTAGCAATGGATGGTACCAGTCTGTTTAGAAGAATTCTGACAAGAATCTTGCCAGCTATGGAAAGAAGAGTGATGCCCCGATAGTTTGATCAGTCTGACTTTTTGTAAAGTGTGATGATGACTGCATCCCTGATGTCTTGAAGCAGCTTGCTCTGTTTCCAACAGAGGACAAGAATCTCAATGATTTTTGTGTGTAGTACGGGGCGCCTGTGTTTCCAAACCTCCAGAGGGAATCCATCAATGCCAACAGCCTTTCCTGTTTTAAGCTGGTTGCATGCCTTCACTAGTTCATTGAGGTTAGAAGGTTGGTCCAATTCAGTCAAAGTTGGTTTATGCTCAATTTTGTTTAGATCTGACGCCTGCACAGATCGGCGTGTACTGAAAAGAGGTGCTCTGATCAGCGATTAAGGATTGATTCTTTGTCTGAGAATAGGTCTTTCCCATCAGAGCTTCGTAGAGGGCTCTGGGTTTGGTGCGAAGGGTCGTACATTTATTCAGGCACTTGTAAAAGCCTGCTTTGTTGCCTGTATCGCCACAGCTTTGTATTCTCTTTGGCAAGATTTTTCCACCATTCATCTCCCATGGAACAAAGTATATTCTTGAGTGTATTGCACGCTGGCGAAACTCCAATATCTTTGGACCGGATGATGGATTGGCTTGGTGGGCCTGGTGTGCTGCTCTCTTTGAAGCTCCTTGATCTCGGTATCGCCTTTATTGAACCAGTCACAGTGCTGTCTCTTAGCATTCCGAGGACTTGTTGCGCTGTTGTTAGAGTAACAGATTTGATATCTACCCAAAGGTCTTTAGGACAGGGTTCTGACCACGTCTTTAATGCATGGAACTTGACTTGCATTTGTTCCTGGGGCTACTCTTTGGTTTCTTTGGTCAGTAAGAGAGAGAGACACATAGTTTCTTGCTAGATGCGGATTTCTTTTTTGGCTTTGGTTTGTACTGAAATTTAAGCTTTGGGCGGACAAGGAGGTGGTCAGTGTGGCACTCTGTGTTAACGAGGTTTCATATGAAGGGCGCTTTCCTATAAGCGGATAGCCTATACACGGACTGTCCTATAAGTGAACACCTCTCACTGGGCACGAGAAGCCCACGCTATACGAATCACACATGCGCGCACTTCCGGTCTGTTCCCCTTCGACAGTCACACACCACGAGCGAACAGCGTAGGAGAGAGAGCAACACGACAGGGCCCTGTCACGTAAGAGTATGTAGATCTCCAATATCAAGGTGAGAGATTAGTAACAGTAAGATTTGTGAGAGTTGTCAGATTTGTGAGAGTTGTAAGATGTGTGAGAGTTGTATGATTTGTGAGAGTTGTAAGATTTGTAAGAGTTGTAAGATTTGTGAGTGTTGTAAGATTTGTGACAGTTGTAAGATTTGTGAGAGTTGTAAGATTTGTGAGAGTTGTCAGATTTGTGAGTGTTGTAAGATTTTTGAGAGTTGTATGATTTGTGAGAGTTGTACGATTTGTGAGAGTTGTCAGATTTGTGAGTGTTGTAAGATTTGTGAGAGTTGTATGATTTGCCATCTTGAATTCTCCGAAAATAGCAGTCTTATGACTTAAAAACGACGTCAACTTTGAGCTTTTATATCGCTTTATTCTGCATGCATTCATAATTTAAGTAAAAAATCACTTAGACAAGAGTAGAAAAGAAAAGCTCCTGATCACATATTGAGGCGAGCAATTCCGATGAATTTATAATAAAAGATAGTTTCTTACTAACTCTGATCTTTATATCCAGTTATTGTCTAGACGTTAGTTCTTATTGGGTTTTGCAAAAATAAAAACATGAATGTAGATTTCTGCACCAACACAGAGTTAGGTAAATTGTTGTTTACCAACTTGACGTTATCAGAGTTTACATAAGTTGTCACTGTATAATTCATTGATGTATACATTCCAGTACATTTGATGGACGATACAACAATCAGCCCATACAAATGTAAATTATTGCAGTTATTAAGGTTATTGACTTTTGGATACCCGATATAAACTGTGTGAGTGTTGTTTTTAAACAGTTTACATGACGCAGTTAGAAGTATAAGCATGTAGATCAGACCAATGGCCATCGGAAATGCATCGCTTGTAATGACACAAGTATCACGCGATTAAGTGTTACTCAAAAATGTGCAATATTTTCAATACAGGTTAAATTAGTCTAATTTAGGCTCACTAAGTTTATCCTTTGACATTTGAAGAAAAGAACCGTCTTCGGCATTGTCGTGATGCAAGTTGTGACACTTTGAAAGGATATAATTTATAAGGTATTTTATACGAAGCAAAAAACGTGAACCTTTAAATGGTGAAATCGGAAGACCTTCAAAGCATTCTGCATTTAACCCGAATGTAAGATTGTGTGAACAAATGATCTTCTGAGGCGGAATTTCTTGAAAGAGATAAAAAATATAACGTCTGTTATAGGACCCTAAGTTCCTAGTGATTTAGCCTCCCAATTATGAACACTGTACGTGTTTATTCTACAAATACCATGTTTAACTGTAATACTTGTCGACATATGATATCACCTAAAATGCTTCACGTCTGACTAAAGTCCCAGACACTCGCTGTATAACCTCAACGTGCTCTCAGACTATTGAAACAGCTTTTATCGTCGGGATATTTGTTCAACCGCATGATTGTCTGACTGATGTTAATGCTCTTTTTTTTTCGTAAAAGATGTCGATGTTCAAATACGTTGTGTAGTGTATTTGAATACAATTTTCAATTTTCAATAAGGAATGATTCATCATCCACAACTCATACTTGGTGGAGTAATTTTAATTCAATAGAGTTCCTTGAACACCATTTAATCCACACATTTGTTTGTTTATTTTTTTGAACCTTTTTGAGCATACTCTGAGTCATTTCTTAAAAGCTTATTTAAGCTATTTGCCTCAATCGTCACATTTTAAATGCCTGCATTTTCCTTTATAATGTCCTAGTCAGTTACCATGCTTCTGCTTCATATCCCAAGACAGAGAAAACATAGCAGTTACGGACCCGGCATTTGAGGTGGACTTAAAGGTCTTTTGACGTGAGGAGGTTTGACATAATGCTGAGCTTAGTCCTTTAAAAATATTGATACTGCATTTGAGCTCAAATAAAAGAGATGTACGCCCCTGATAAGACTTGATACTATATACTACAAGTCATTGCTCTCCTAAAACAGGATTAGAATGACTTTTTGATACCATAAAGGCCTTCATGCATTACAATTACTGAAAATAATTGAAAATATGAGAAGCAGAGCTGTACTTTACTACAGCAGTCGAGATATCATTTCTTATTGAAAATTGAACTATTTTTTATTTAAATACACCACAAAACGTATTTGAATCTTGAAATCCTTTAAGAAAATAAGAAAAAAAACTTAACATCAATCGGGCAATGATACGGTTGAACAAATATTCCGGGATAAAAGCTATAACTTCAATGGGCATCGTGTAGTGTTCATGGTCGGGAGGCAATATAGGAGTCTGTTAAATGTCTAGGACTTGAGGGTCATATAACAGACCTTATACATTTTTTTTAACTTTTTCAAAAACTTCCGCCTCAATAGTTATGTCGTGACATAATTTTGCGTGTTTTTTTAAAAACCTTACTGACTGCATTAATTTACATGTGCATAGTTCGATTGTTGTATCGTCCAGCAAATGTACTGGAATGTATACATCAATGAAATATAAAGTGACAACTAGTGTCAACTATGATAACGTCAAGTTGGTAAACAGCAATTAACCTAACCCTGTGTTGGTGGCAGCTTTTACATTAATGTTTTTTATTTTTTACAAAACTCAATAATAAAACACGTCTTGACAATAACTCTAAATAAAGCTTAGAGTTAGTAAGATCTTTTAGCCACCAATTGTTCGCTTCATAGAATAATGTTATGAATGTTGATAAGTAGAATAATCTACATAATATAATTCAAAATGTGTTTATTTATTTGTGTGTGTGTATGTGTGCAATGGAATTACAAACACGGTTTTGACTCAATCGATATGAAACTTTCAGAAAATGTTG
>JAUUEB010502577.1:0-10285 GCA_032362205.1 Clione limacina
TTACATAGAGAAATACTCATCGGCAGCTTTCTTTTTTTTCTTTCCGGTAGTGCTGGTGTCCAGCCAACAGTGCGCAACTTTATCGTGCAAGGCAGTGCGCGTGATCGGGGTAGTACTCTCTACTAGTACTCATTTTTTCTAGTTGGCTACTGTGTTTATCGGGTTAGTTTTTGCAGTATAATAATTTTGGGATTTTCAAATTTTATAATAATATTTTTGTCAGATACTGACTTTTTTGCTTTCCTATGTTTAAGATATTGTTGTGTTGTTTATTGTATTCTTGTACAAATCTCCTTCTCTAATGTGCGTATGTTGTGATTTGTACTTTGTACTTGAGCTTATAAACATTCTTGTATCTTGTGACTTCAGCAATATTCCGTTCCCTTAATTCCCTGCATGAACGAATAACAGTCACGTCCACTCACTTTCAAATAACGCAGGTTATTGAAGAGACGGAATACGGTTGTAATGTAACGATTTCCCAGGTGGGTTAATCACTAAGTCATTTCACTTCGCATTACTATAGATCTTCTATAGAATCATCTCGGTTCTAGCCTGTCGTCAATGATGAATGTCCTTGATATAATCAATACTTTGTATGACTGTCTGAAATATATAGTTCTTGCTCATTCATAAATACGCTAAATCTAGGACGAATAAGAAACAGTAAATTGCTGTAAGGATGAATATCTGTCACAAGTGGTATACATAGTAAAGAGTACAAGATCGTTAGACTAAACTATTTACTTATATGATGTATATGTTCACGTCGTGTAAACCAACGTTTATTACGTATGTAATTAAATGCGGCCACAAAATGTATAACTACAGTAGAATCCCTCTATTAAGGCCACCCTTGGGACATTTTTTATTACCAATGGGTGTAAAAAAAAGGGGAAAACGCATGGAACCAGAACCTTTTTTTAATGTGTTTAACAATCAAGATATATTTGTTTCAAGAAAACAAGCTAAAAAACCCCAATTTATTTTTTTTACATTTTGACTTCACACGTCATGACAGACAAATCTGACAGTTTTGTCTAAAAATCATGTTTTTGGCCGTAATAGAGAAATCTTTTTTCAATCGGGACCAAAAAAAGTGGCTGTAACTGGCGGATGGCCTTAATAATGGCCGTAATAGAGGGGGAAAAATAACAGAGTTTAAGAAGGAAAAAGATCTGGCGAATGGCCGTAATAGAGGTCGACGTAATAGAGGGATTCTACTGTATAACAGTGTTTCTACTCCTTTTGATAATATTAGTCTTATGACTTATTCGCACCCATCATGCTATACTCACATTGACCTTATAGTACATTTTACATTTTAGTAGTATTCTAAATAATAATGACTTTGTACTTAGTCCACCCTTCCACCTATATACTGAAGTTATCCTTTGTAAAGCGTTACAAAGCTAGACGTAGAAAAATGTTGATGAAATAATGATTGAACAGTTGTGAACAGCTGGCTAACAAGATAGAAAAATATCCTGCAAGCTGTGAGCTGTTCCACATAGTAGCTATTTGTGAAAGAAAGCTGTTGACATGATGTTTAAGATGTACTTGAGACAACTCCAGGACTAGTTAGCTCTCTTAGAATGTGTTATGTTTGGTAGCTTAGAAGTACTTTTTCTTTGATTGAATGAAATAATTCCTTTTTGTGACACCTACAGACAAAAGGTTTATCATATCGCTGACACAAAAATTATTTTGAGACATTTTCTCTTTCTATATGCATAAGTGTGTTGAAAAAGTTAAAAGGATGGCTTTGGAAAAAAAATATAGCATTTTAAGTGTGTGATATACTTCTTTTGAAGAAAAGTTTTTTTTAAATCGATATATTTATTAAGCGGGATGAAACGTCGTAGTCGGTAAATTTGTGTATTTCCCATTACATTTATTTACATATAAGTAACATTAAAACAACAAATCCTGAGGTTCATCAGAGAAAACATGTTTGTGTTACAATAAAATCAATTCTTAAGGCAACGGAAAGATTGAGAAAAACAGGTCGATAAAATCATTTTTTTAGAATCAGAATCAAAACCAACGACTTGTGTGAAACTTTTTGAGGGATGTGGAAATGAATCGTTAAAATCTTTCATCTGGCTTAACATCAGATGACCTTAGCGTCGAAAACAAATTTGATGAGGTGCTTATGAAAACATTAACCAAACAGAATTCATTGCAAATTACAAGTTAATTCAATTAAAAATGTTTGCATTTTCTCAATAACAACGTTTTGCACTTAGCAATCGAATTGGTTTGCTTCTATTGCTCACATATAATCAGAGTTTTCACTGAAACTGGTAGAAGGAGAATTCCTTTGAGCTGTTCTGAGTACTTGCATAATATTGTCGTATAATTGATCTTTTACAATGTCACTGTCACCATTGCTCACTGCTGTGTTTGTCGCTGATGTCATCGCGCTGTTATGACGTCATATATACAAGTTCATGTTTGATGGTGAACGTAGATGGCTTCACTTCTCTAAAAGACATGCAAATATACACTTGTCTCTATCAATTGAAGCATCGAGGTTGAGGTACCCAGACGCGACTCTGCTGATTGTTTTTTCTCTATTGCCACGAAGCTGATTCAGGGATTAGATTTGATGCTTGAGTGCACGACATGTATGAAATGAAAAAATAGTTTCTCTTAAGAATTTTAAAGTGATAAGCTAACTCTCGTCCCTTTGAAAATCTTAAGCAAACATATGATATTCGGATTAACGCCATTTCATGTGGTGCTATATCTGTCTATAATTTACTTGGGATATAAAATAAATGCGATTTGATAGATCATTGGTAGAGAGGCGAAAGGAGGTTTTACCGAAGTTAAGACTTTAAGGTATATTACATCGAAACAGAAGAAATACGAGGATTGGTTTACTTACAATCAGTATTTACATCATCATCAAAGTTGACATCGTCATCCCTTTCTTTCATTCGCAATAAGCATCTCTTTTTGTTCTCCAATGCATCACGTTCTCCATACTACAAAGATTTAAAATTTGAATTCAATGATGCCAGCTATAACTGGCACCTGTACGGATCGATCAACGAATGAATTGTAAAGATATCATTATTTTCTTTATCCGTCCTATTGATTGGACAATTGTCTGATTTGCCACCGAATGTAGAAGATATTTCGGGAAGGGCTGTCATTGGATTTAGGATAAGATTGATGTGATGCCTGATCTGAATTATAATTTGTGCTTTTTTGGTACTGATTTATCTTTCTGTTGTTTTCTTCATTTTCATATTACCAGCACAATATTCGTTTGGCAAATAAAAAAGCACATCTAGGCATTGTTAGACAATATTAACGTGCAATCACCTTTTCTCTCATTAACATCGGGGGGGGGGGGGGATGTATGACACTCGTTTGATAATCAGGAGATATGTCGTTCGAATCCCGCTGTAGGCAAAGACATTTTTAAGCTCTGAACTATAGGAACATATGCTGTAGGAACTTCCACCTGCTGGCATCCTCTTAACAGAGGACAGATCCTTTAAAATATATGAATTATTTCTTGATTGTCATTATCTGGGTTGCGCTTCCCATAGCATTGACATAATAAAAAAGGTCTTCATATACATTCATATTTGATGCACTGGACTGAAAATTTCATATTTTCCTACTTCAAGGACTTCATGTAATCAATAGAAAATTGCTCCCCTCCCACCATTTCAAATTGGTTCCAAGATTTTATTTTGTTCAAATTGCTGTTTTTTCCCATCAACTGTCAATCTTCATCTTGTATTATCTTAACTCACATGAAAACCTTTAGTTTAATTATATCGATACTAGAATATGTCATTATGAAGAAATCAGCAGCCATAAGTTGATCCACGAAAATAATATCTAGTATAACACGTTTTAAACAAGATTCATCTGCTCTAGTCTATAATGTGAAACTTATTAAATACGGATATAGTAAAAACCTGTGTATTCCAAATTTGACAAATACCTGACCTAGTATCACATAATGAGATGTCATATTATTTATATCTGACACATGTCTCCCATATCTATCATATGCCTTATTGTCATATATATCCTCGCTCTGGCAATCGTTATCGATTTGCTTGTATCCGTCTTTACAATTCTCTTAGTCTGGATCCCTCAACGACTTCCGGTTTTGTCCATGATTTTCTCATTTGCTGAGTTGTCAGTTGTTATTCATGTTAGAATCTCATTTACCAAGATCTTTATTAGTTTTGAAGTTGTTATGATCATTTCGAATGCACCGATTTTTATGATTTGGATCGATTCTGTGGTCGAACTGATCACCCGTTTTATAGTACCTTAATATCAGTAGTAGAAAAACAACACAATTGACAATTGGAATGATCAAAAGTTATATTCATTCCCCCTAGGTACGGGCCTGGTAACCAAAAGTTGTCGCCCCTGTGTCCTTTGATCTTAACAATGTGAGAGAAGGCCGTGTCTCACTTCGTTAACTCGACTGTTTTTCTACTGGATTTATAAATCTACAAAATTAATTATCTCAAAATGAATGAAATTTTTAAATCAACGCATCAAAATTGGTCTATCTGGTCGCTACGTGTATTTTGAAGCATTTTTAAATAAATTATAATTTATTTTTTCTTCAAATCTCAACATTGTCCACAAGAAAGAGACCGGAAAAAAATGAAGTCAATGTTATCTCCCCTTTACACAGATAACTGGCATCTCATATGACTAGCGAGTGTGATTGGTCATGAGTGGGTCGTTTTGAAATGAAATGAATGTAAATGAACGTAAAATATATCGGTGTGAACTTGAATCGAAGTGATCATTTCTGACAAACATATCAATTGATCCGTTTTGAGCGCTGGATCGAACTGATCATTTGATTCTGAATTAATTCGAATTCAACACTTATTTTTATCATCAAGACAATTAACAAGCCATCCATTTTGTGGAATGCCTGATTTCGATCGCAAACTGGTCGTATCGTATATAATTAAATAATAATAATTTATTTCCCCGAAGGTGTTTTTTTGGTCCCGTGAGCGCACTTTTTTCTACAATGATTTTTTAGGTCATTGTGTGTCGCCGCAGGGCAGCGCCAAGTGGGAAATGGGGTGACAATATTATCCCAATGTATTACCGAAAATAACAAGAGGCGACGCGAGGGCTCGAACCCGCTACCTCTCAGGTGTGAGTCAAGTACGCTGACCACTTCACTATCGGGTCCCCTAGGTCAAGTATAATTTATTTAAGAGAAATATGTCTGTTTGTCTGGCATTTCTTTGCAACTATTCCAAAGTGCCAAGTTTCTTATTTTCCTACCCCAAGTTCTTCTTGTACTCAGATGAACTTCCGCATGAACAACTTGACTTTTCTTCTTAACACATAATCATGAAAAAGTTTTAGATAACTACGTCTGTTGCGCTGGCATTTAAACGTTGAGAACTCAAAGAGCCGATGGTGAGATTTACAAGGTTTCTTCCTTAATTTAAGGTTGACTTGTTCCAAATAGAACTGTGTCCAACAATTGACAAGTCCTATGAAACTCACTGCTTTGTCTGTCAAGCTGTTCATGCGTTGAGATGTTGTAAGGTATCTTATACTTTTTTCTTTCTTTCATAATTTTCATTTCATTTTTGTATATCTTCTTGTTGTTTCCTTAAATTTTTTCCCCTTTATAACCAAGCTAAGGCCCCACTTACTTTGCTTTCAGATGGAATTCCCCCAGTCAGTTTATCAAATGAAATAGGGCTAAATTATACTTAGAAAAGGTTATGCTTAGATTTACCCTTTCCCCATAATGACATCTGTCTGAATTTGAAACCAAATAAGACCCTTATTAACTTTTGTGTCTGCAAGCTGTCATCATGATGAATTCCAAATAATATTCATGAGAGAAAATTATAATTAAGTTCTATGCCCAGAATTGCGAAGGAGAACGTTTTGCCGCGAGCGGATAAGCTGGTGTCGGTATATATACCGGGTCATTATAAATAAAATATTTAATTCGTGATTTAGCAGCAATACCACCTGGCCGACGTATAATACCGTGTCTTGATGGAGCCATTAAAACTTCAAACCCTTACACAATCACCAAATTAGATGAGTATATATATTTACCTTGGTAGGGCGGATGCTGACATAAATCATTGAGTTTTTAGATTTCTTATTCAAGCTTGTTTATCAACATATGGGCAACACATTTAATAGTTTGTTTTAAACATTACGACCGAATGCATTTCTATAATTTCAACGATGCGCTTTGCTGTTCAGAAAAGCTGCTTATATAATGTGTTCCTTTTGATTAAAAAAAGCGCCACCCAAAACGAAATTAGGCACGCCTTGTCTAATGTATATAAAAAATTTGGAAAGGCAAATATGCACTCATTTTATGTTCTTGGCAAAATATTCTGCGAAACATTACTAACTAGATTCATGTAGCATCTTATCCAAAATGTGCAAAAATTCATCTGAGGTATTTTATCTGTGCTTATATTAGATTTGTTTATTACAATTTGCTCTGATTTTCTTTCTCCCAATTTCCTTTTCAACTTCCGCCGTTATTTACTTCCATTATCATCATTATCACTTCTTTTATCACCATTATTTCTTTTCTGTGTTGTTTGCTTCTTTATGTCTATGTTATAGCTCATGTATATCTATATTTGTTCCTCTCTCCTTGGCTTCCTTTCACGGCTCTTTTGCTTCATCTGTAGCTATTTCTGTTTGTTTTGCAAATTGTGATAGACGTTTTACATTCTTCCATTATTGGAAGGTTATATATCGGCGATAGTGCTACTCAGACAATGTTACGTGCTGCCATCTAGCGGATGTGAAGTGTAACACTACTCGTAAATCATACCAAGTCACAGTAGACTGCTGCGAAAATCCCATTCTTTAAAAGTCTTTGGAATGACCCACACACGTATGGCGGTAACTGACAGCGATGATGTCTTAAAATTATGTCCATTCCATATGGGAAGAAGACTGGAAGTAGCAAATAAACAATGAATTGTATTCTATCAAACCAAAATAAAAACCAAGAAACCCCTACGACTCACAATGAGAGATTCTGTAGTCTTTACGTGATTGAAAATTGGACACTCTCCATTAACTAATCAATACATACTTACAGAAGATGAAAAGCCTTTCTGTGTAGGATATCAAAAAGATTTCACAATCAAACACATTCTGACAGAATTTTCTGATTTCAATGAAATAAGAAGTAAATATTTCAGAAGTACAAAAATCAAAGACATCTTTGATGTTGTAGAGTAAAGACATTTTTTAGATTTCATCAAAGAAATTGGACTTTACAAAAGAATATAAAAATGACCATATGTCATATAAAACTGAAATTTTATATAAATGTTGTCTCGTTCTTTTATACTTTTTAACCTTAAAGACTGAAATGTTCCAAATGACACAAAACTGAATATAGATTAGGGCTTAAATGACCTATTTGAGTCGATAGTGCTGTAAAACCTTACATAACTAACTAAACCGTTCCATTGATGCCAGTCATCTCGGTCTTGACATCGTCTAAAGATTGACGCTGTACCCATACACTTTTTACTAGATAAGTTTCCCCCTGTAACCTATAGTTTCAGATGTCTTCCCTTCTTTCGTTTTGCATTCATGTTTCCTTGTACAACTTCGTTAATCAGATTGGATTCCTTGGAATCCAGGGTAACTCATCTTACGTTTTAATACTAGATTCGGGTCTAGTGGCTCAGTGTTTAGTCCTTCAAGATTGTAAGCATTTGTTCTTCTCTTTGTGTAACTGCTTATCTTTTAAATATACATAATTAAATTCAAATTTGTTTATGTATTTATTTGTGGCTGAAATATTTGTATGTAAATTGATAACAGCCACAGTTTTTTTTGACTCAATCGACCTGAAACTTTAGCAAAATGTTGATAGATATTGCCAGATGTGTAGTTAAGCTTTTGGTTTAATTCTGTCGACTGTATATGGAACTCTTGCATGCACCTTCTTCCTGTCGCACATAATTTACGAGCACCGTCATTTTTCCGTATTAATAGACGATGTCAACAAAAGCTGAATCAAGAAGTTAATAATATACACAAAATCGGGGTAGTGGCATATTTGCGCATAGTGCAGAGAGATAGATCTACAAGGTGGTTAAAAAGTCAGCCAACTGTTTCTTTCTTTTTGAATCCTTCCCAGGCAAGACCGGGTACTAAGCCACTAGTACGTAAATAAAACCACATTTCTGTTGCGTTTATTTTATTTCCATCTTATTTTCGTAATGTCCATGGTCCCCATCCATATTATACCACAAGCCAAACTAGCTCTATTTAAATTCCTTAACTCCGTCAAGACCAATTTAAATTTAAAAAAAGGATATTTCTGCTTCTATAAAATTAGCGTGTTTCCATATTTTCCATATTTAAACGTGACCATCATTTTTAAGGCAAAAATCAGATTCCCTCGTGACGCAGGTACATCAAACGATTTTTGTTTTTGTGGAAACACAAAATTAACACAGGTGAAACAAATTTATCCCTTTCGTACTCCCATACCTCTTTTAAATTCCACTTGATTTATTTTCGTGTTCTTATTAAGCAAAACCAACGATGAAAATACCATTGAACTCGTTTATAATCACATCCTCGGGATCATGTTCGAATATGATATAAGTCAAAGTTTGACAATAACCAGTACAAATATTATACAAAAACTTACGTTTCGTTTAGTCAATTTAGTGATGTGGACTGCGCTTTTTAATATAAGTCACGTTCATAACTTTGTTTCCTTTTCATTATTTCAGTGATATACACTTCATTATCTAATCTCACTGACATAAACTGAATTAATTGTGTTTCCATGACATAAGAAGCTAATTAAAACCATTGCTAAGAGCAGGCGTGTAGTCAGGAGGGTACATGGGGAATGTCACCCCCCCCCCCCCATTTGAGATCTAAAATGCTATAGATTTGCACCGTTTATAACTTAAAAATGTCGGAAATTGATTTGATTATTTCCAATGTTGTCCCCCGCCCATTTTCAAAATCATGACTACGCGCCTGGCTCAGAACAATAGTCCCAACATTCGTCACTCTTGGCATTATTCCATAATAATGACGAACATTTCATTTTGCCAGTTAGGCTACAAACATACACATAGTTTCAATCAAACATGTGCTATAAACCTGGATCTGCTGATCAATTGTGAATAATTGAGTAGTTTGTAGAATGCAGTTATGTCTGAATGTATTTTGTCTTCAGAAAAAACGGTTAGTTATGAATTGTATAAATAAATAAAAACTCATTCAAAACGAAATAAAGAGGAAAATAAGGTCACGGGGACATATTTTTTCTTTAAACATAACAGTTACGTTAATTAATAGCCAGACTTTTCAGAGAATTACCAACTCGAATTACTTGTTAGGAAAGAATATCTATACTATTTACGTTAACAGTGTTATCTTGATCTTTCTATGACTTTCACCTTTCACCTTTCACCTTTTACTTCTCTACTCTCTAAATAAAAACGTGAAGTTTATACAAATAAATTAAGAACGATCATGTTAATGTATACCTCTCCTGGTCTCACAATGAAAACAGTTTAACAGACATACAATAATGATGTTTTTTCCTGAAAACTAACTTACAGTAACTTACTCCATATCTCAATTTATTAGAAAAGTTTACCAACTTGACAGTTTAAGAACTAAACATTTCGTGTTTTTATAGCCCTTTTCGTTAACTCGATTGCCTTATGTCAATTACCACTTTACTTTTACCCATTTATACAGAAATTGTGAATGCAACAACGTCCATGCGGATGGATATTATTAGACTGTCTAAAGCCAATAATACACACCGATAGTTTGAAGACATTCTATTGGAAATCCGCCAAAGACTTGAATAACACTCAAAGACAGGGCAAGCAGTTCTTTTAGCAAATGTGGCTAAAACTGTCAATCAGCTGACGTCTGACGTTGTTTTAAGAAGATTAACATGAAATCAGACGAGAAAAGCCCTCAAAGTTACCTAACCTAACAGAAAAAAGCAGCGTGTGGCAAGATTGCGTTCTTTTTGTCAAAGCTCAATTGTAGAGTGTAGAAAATCCGATTACTTCCTATTTGATTTGATTGAAGGACCGATGAGAGGATACTCCTTTTTAGATTGAAGTTTTTAAATCTAATTCTGCAACTGATGAAGGTCAAAAGATGTTGTTATTTTTCCCAAAAATACCCGAAAAGACCCGAAAAGACTCACACTTTTTCCTTCTTCGTCTTTGTTAAAAAAAACTTTTGCCAACACCCCCCCCCCCCTCCT